>JBBPCY010000082.1:21930683-21949049 GCA_037974405.1 Brachyalestes nurse | reverse complement strand
TGGTAAAGATAAGGTGTCTCCAAACAAAATGGCGCCTCAGAATTTCTCCTCTCCTTCACCGCAAATGAATCATGATAGAACCGAATCTTGAGTCAAAAATTGCGAAACGAACCGAATCGTGGGTTTGGTGTGTCGTTACAGCCCTAATATATATATATACATATTTATATATATATATATAAACTGATGCTACATGTAATCTGAATTGTTTTTTAATCTAATCATGAATGTAACCCAAGCCTTAAAATAAATGATTTGGCCATTTTCTTTGAAAAACATGAAAACATGCAGCTTCCCAAATGACAGTTTTGTTTTGTTGCTTGCTACATTCTAGTTTTTTTTTCTGGTTTTCCTAGAACGTCACATTTTTGTTCTCAGACAGTGTGAAAACAGACACATACTACCAGTAGACCTTGGTCAGGTTCACTTGTGTGTGTGTGTGCTGGTATCAGTGACTCTTGCGGTAAAAAGCTATAATTTGACCTGTATTGTTCCCTTAATCCTCTCAATCTATCACAGTGAAGTAAGCGCTCCTATTGGAGCTGTCCCTCAAAGAGCCAAAGGGCAGCTTTCATCTCAGATCAGGTAACCACAGAACGCTTCAGCAGCTACGATCTCCACGGCAAAGAGGAACCCAAGGGACTCCATTCTCCAAATGTTCCCTGCACACAAGCACAGGATATATATAGTCAAGACTGTCAAGAGATCTGTAAAGTAATCTTTTGTTCTAAGAAAAAATGATGACAACATCTGTATAGTTCCTTATGTAAATACGTTCTTTCCTGATAAAGGTCACAGCATGTCATGTAGGTGTTACAAAATATATATGTATGTATGTATGTATGTATGTATGTATGTATGGATGGATGGATGGATGGATAAATAATTACAATGGAAATAGCAGCAACAGGATAAAAAATGGAACAGTATCTAGGTCAAGGGAACGGCGCAGCATGAGTTTGTTTACAAAGGGTTAGTAGTTCAGGTGCGATTTGCATATGGGGGAACAGTTTAAGGAGCAAGAGCAGTCCAGATCAGGAGTGTGTTTGGGTATGGAAGCACAGATCTGATTCCGTTCTCAGTGAGAAGTCTAATGGCCTGAGGAGGGACAGTTTCCCATCCTGGCAGTGAACGTCCAAATGCTGCAGAACTGTTTCACAGAAGGCAGGAGGGAGAAGAGCATGTGCAAGGGCTGTGTGTGAAGAAAGACCTCCATTATCTTTTTGGCTATCTAACCTAAACACTGTAGAAGCATAGGTAGGCCAACAGATAAAACCGCAGAAACCACACCACTCCACAAATGGAAAACTTGCCAGGGGCCCCTGTCTGGACGATCTCCATAGAAGAGCTGTCAGCGTTCAGCGGAGTGATCACGGCATGCTATTCCGAAGTCAGCCATCACCTCTTTTGATTTGTCCACATTTAGAGACAGGTTGTTGGTCCTATACTACACTAGAGCCATTTATGCTACTACACTCCTACTGAATAAACCCACCACAGCAAACTTGATTATGTGGTTTGAGTTGTGTGCACCCTCAACTCATGAAGGTGTTTACACTTTACATGTTACTTTACACTTTACACTTTTTGTTGTCTTGTCTTGTCTAACTAACACTTTTGAGTCCTGTTTGCACTTGTGGTCTGTTCTGTTCTGCTCTCGTGCTGCACCATCGTCCCAGAGGCATGTTATCTCATTTCACTGTGTACTGCATGAGTATGGTCGAAATGACAATAAAACCTACTTGACTTGACTTGACTTGACTTGATATGGTACATCAGTCACCTTAGTGGTGAGTATACACCTTCTCTCAAATGTAGGTGATTACACATCACATGTTTAGTGTTTGCTACTTTAGTTTTCGCTGGACCTATGAGGTAGCTTAAAAGTAATGGAAGCAAAAAACCATCAATGCTTCTCATTCAAACTGCATGGTTAAATCATCGCACTCTTGCCTCAAGATGCATATTAAATAATATCCAAATAGATTCAATTATGTGGCTTCAGACACTCGTGACACTCTGTGACACAATAAAAAAAGCACAAAAATTTGGCAAAATTCAAGATAGCTGCCGGCACTGATTTTAGCACAAAAAATAAATACTCTCATGTTCATAGTGTCCTTAAAAATCCTGTAGACCTACTGGTAAAATACGTGTGCTTAATATGCTTGGAACTGATGGAGGCGTTCTGGATTGAAGGTTGAGTGGGGATTACTCATGGGGTCAATAAAGATGTTCTTAATGGAGTGTGTACGTGTGCTTGAAAGAGAGAGTATCTGAGTGGTGCATTTTTTTTCTCTTGAATGTGCGTGTGCACGTGTGTGTGAGAGAGAGAGAGCGAGAGCGAGAGAGAGAGAGAGAGCGAGAAAGTGAGAACACCCCCAAGCACCTGGTTGGCTAATTAAAACAGCTAATTACATACAATTACCCACCCGAGCCTTCCACTGTGACAGTTCACTCTTATACTTTGGGGAAAATGTGTGTGTGTGTGTGTGTATGTGCATGTGTGAAGGGTGGGGTGGTCTCGTTATTTTCAGTGAGGGCTCAGCTGGGAGAGCCCACCCGCTCCAAGCAGTTTTGTCCTGAAGAGGAACCGGTATCACCCCCTAGCACAAAAGCGAGAGCGGCACCTGCGAGCTCGGCCCAGCGCTGCCAGGCCAGGTGCAGCTACAGCGGGAACACCGGGCACCTCCACGCCTTTCACACGCGGGTCAGCATGCGCCCGATCTCACCTGGCTCTTTGTCCTCCAGCAGCTGAGCTCGCAGGAGCTGCAGCTGGCCCCCACGTTGGCTTGCCAAAAAATGCGTCACCTGTTTCCTCTCAGCGCCTCAAGCCCAAACAATTGTTACTGAAGTGTAACCGTTGTTCAGTCAGGTAGCGACTAGCACGCTAAGCACCTTTATTACGATGTAGAAACAAGCTGGGAAAGGAGGAGAAGAGTTCAGGAAGCAACAATCACTCCTTCCCTGATTTGCCATGTAATGAAGTCAGCCTGAGGTAAAACCTGTGCAGGGGAGCACTGTCATTCTACACAAGAGGACAGCTCCAACTGAACACTGGAAGACAAAATGGAAAGTGAAGCAATATTGTAGTTCTCTTAATCCACATTCTTTTTATTCCATGTTCATTTCCATAAAGACAAGAGTTTGTTTCACCACACTCTTAAAAAAGGTGCCACAAACTGTTCTCTGACTGATGCCATACAAGAACAATTTTACATCCCCGAAGAAGCATTTTTATAAATGAGTTTTGCGAATAACCCTTTAAATGTATAAAGAATCTTCACATGATGTAAAAGACTGTTGTCTGTTTAATGGTTCTTTTAGTTCTTAAGATAGTTTCAACTTTTAAAAGGTTTTTCACACTCTTTTATCTCTCATATATAAAACAATACACTGTAGTGTTTTAGGAAATTAAAAATAGTTCTTCTGTGGAATCGCACTAAGAACCTTTGCTGGAACCTGGGTGGTGGTGGCCTAGTGAGTAGCATACCTGCTTCTAGACCAAGAGGTCATGGGTTTGAACCCTACCTTCAGTATACCACTGGGTTCCTGAACAAGACCCTTAATCCCAAGTTGCTCCAGGGAGACTGCCCCCTGTAGTTAGGGAATGGAAGTCACTTTTGATAAAAGTGTCTGATAATTGTAAACCTTTACTTTTGCACTTGGGCTTTAAGACAGAAAAAAGTTGTCTTCTATGTCTCTTGAAAAATTAAAGCTGTACTTAAAGGGCACTAGGTATAGATTGAGTTCTGGCCACAGCCATCCGTTGAGATGGAGCAGGTTCATGTGTGGGTTTGCAGCCAAACATTGGAGAAGAGCCCAGTGAAGATATTACATCAGTGAGAGAGAGTGGGAGTAACATGAAAAGAGAGGACTCAAGACCAAGATTTGTGGGACACAGGTGTAGAGTCTGCAAGGAGAATATGTGGATACTCTCTATGAAATGATCCCTCCAGGTAGGACTCAAACCACTTCCATGCATAGCTGGTAATTCCAACTTTGTGTGGACGGATAGGAAGATCTTGTGGTTGACTTTGGGAAGGTTTACTATTCATACTATTGTGGGTGAAAACAAAGCATAATAAAACAAATCTGAAGTGCCGATACTAATCTGTTTATACAGAACAATTAATTACATGACTAGGTAATTATGTTTTTATATCTGGATAATTTCTCTTCATTCATTCCTCACAAAATGTGTACACTATGTGAGGAACTCATGACATTTTCTAAAGGTGTGAAATAATTAAAACAGACAAAAAGTAATGAGTAGGTTAAAAGTCCACAAGGTCTCTGAGACTGTATAATATATTATGATCTAAACATTTGACAAAAGCATATTTCACATTTTCAAGCCTGAGGTTATATGCAATTCTGTTAAGTTGCTAGTTCCAGTCAAAAATGAGCTCAGTTCAGACATGAAACATGCCTTGACTTCATTACTTGAGTACATTTGACTTTAGGCTGAACCTCCCTTTTAATGTTTGTTAGTTTATGACCACAGAGCAGTTTATGGCTGGATATTTGTGGTTGGTGTACCACTCTTGACCTGACAGTGACACTGACTTGTATCAGAATTTCAGCAACACCAGCACCACACACCTTAACATGTCACTGTTAACAAGTTTTCTGATTTGTGTAGGGTATTTTAGATAGATTTCCAGCTTGGGCATGACATGAATCCCAGTGACCCCCTTCTACTGATTACTAGAAACTGAAAAATATCTCTTTTGTCATTTTATTCCATAGAACTTGCTTCAATTTAAACTCTACAGGAACTTCAGTACTTCGCTTATTTTAAGTTTTGTTTGGAAAAGATTTGGTTTGGTTTGTGTGGTATCTAGGTAAATATAGTTATGCCAGCTCTCACACTGGTGAGGCCTTCAGTTGTTGTTTTGAAAGCCTAATGCATCTGATTATGATTACGGTTTAAGGCAGGATGTATGTGCGTAATCCCAAATTCAATAAGCAAACACGATACAAAACACAAACTCTGTCAAAGGGTCAACAGGTAACGCAAAACACACAGTAATCCAAAGGGTAAACACAAAGACATAGGTAAGGCACAACCACTAATAGTACTCACAGTAATGTCAACAACAGACAATCCATCGAACACAGACTGAAACACAGGGGTATATATACTCACTTGACAATGGGAACACTTGGGAAGACAAGAGGAAGACAGAGGTGCACAGGATAACTAGGTGGCAGGGCTAAGGCGAAGACAAAGTTCACAACAAAAACAAACTCACATGGCACACAGAAACATCGCAACGGTAAATAAAGACATAAACGGTTAAAAAACAGGGACACGGTAGGGGCACACGTTATATGATGAACGACAGTGGATTTAACCAGTCATGTTCTGATACCCAGTGGGTGGGATCCATGGGATCAACATTGTAGAAATGTTACATACAAGGCAAAATATATGTTAACTTCAGATTTTTTCTATCGTTTTTTTTTAATGTTTTGACATTTATGGCCGGACTGAACTGGTGAATAAATCATCGTTTTATCTTGTGTATCTAAAGCCCCTTCCCAACAACATACTTCAGTGAAAATAAAAATGACTGAAAATAGCTTTTTTCAGTCTTAAGCATAACTTTGTTACCACCAACCTTGTTTTGGTAACTTGTTTTTCTCAATTAGCAATTAAATCTGGAGCTGCTGGTGGAATTTCACAAATTTAAACAACGGCTGGAGGAACCGAAGAGGAATCTGGAACCGAACCTGGTTTCTCCTCAACAGCTTGCAAAATATCAACTACATTTTTTTTTTTTTTTTTTACAAATCTCAATAATTTTTACAGCTTTCTTGCATTTATTCTGATGTTAACTTTGCTAGCAAATAGACACTTTATCACACTGAGAAAAATGGCTTTAAACAATTGGCATAGGTGCCTAAGACATTTGCACAGTACTATATTAGGCAGACTACACAATCTGCCTGCAAAAACTCATATATATCATGAGAGCACATCTGGCATTTGTGTGATGCAGAGCTCTCCTCTGACAGGGCTTTAAGCAGTGTTTTAAAGATCTCTTTTAACCAGAGCTCTGAAGCGAGACAAGCGGACAATTACCTGTGAGCATTATCCATCAGTATGAAAGCCACTCACACACTCTGGAAGCAGGAGACTGATGTTCTGAGGCACGGCATGGAGAATGACACTTGATAAGGAAAATCAAACAGATGTTTCCATCAGATCGTATCACAGGGGTGGGAAGTTATCACAAAGGTACAAGCAAGCTGTAAAGACCATTAATGAACTGTTTAGCAAAACTGTTAGCTGCTAACCAACCATGACTAATGCCCTGACTCCCTTGTGTGTGTGTGTGTGTGTGTGTGTGTGTGTGTGTGCGCGTATTGAGAGACAGAGAGAGAGATAAACCCCATATAATCCCAAAATGATTCCTCTGTAAACAAGACACCAGGATTGGATTGCAGAGAATAACAGAGGCCAATGTATTATTTACCAATAAATTGAAACAATCTAATTGTTATTATTGGTCTTATATTAGAATTATTATGACTATTTGCTGACTCATGGTGCTGATGCACATTTGGTCATTAATGGCGGGGTTGCAACTATGTAAACTATTACATTTAATCACTGTAATTAAATTATGAAAAATACAACCAGTGCTTAAGTCGAGGTAAATTTAAATTTAAATTTAAAGCCATTTTTCATTTTATGTAAATAAAAATTCTAGATTTTATGTAAATTAATTACATGGCAACATAATAAAGTTGTTACACAGTGGAGGAACTAAGCCACATTTGCATTCGGTTTACATTAATGTGGTATTAAATAAAAAGTGACCTTCTAACATGCTTTCTTCACTTGCGATAATTATGAATGTGACTTTTAAGTGCGTACCATTATTATATTACATGTGCTTCATATATGGATGTCAGTGTGAGGTTGTCTTTAAATGTACTTACTTTACTACATTTGAAACAGTAAAGTTACTGATGCTGATATCGGTCACATCAAGGTGTTCATTATCGGCCATTGTGATGGTCCCAGAAGTTCCATATTGCTGCATCCATAGAAAGGATGGTTAGAATCTGTCTTTCTTTCTGTTTCTTTCTTTTTCACTCACTCACTCAGACCCAGACTCACTGTCTGTTGCTAGGTTGATACAGAGGAGCGAGCGCCATCCTCCACATTGTCATTGATGAGGCCTGCTGTGTTTGATAAGAGCAGCCGTAAAATCAATCACTGTGATCGAGGGAGCAGGAGTGAGACAGAAAGAGAGAAAGAGAGAGAGAGAGAGAGAGAAAGAGAGAGAAAGAGGAAGAGAGAGAAAGAGAGAGAGAAAGAGAGAGAGAGAGATAAAGAGAGAGAGAGGGAGAGAGAGAGAGAGAGAGAGTAAGAGGGAGAAAGAGAGAGAAAGGGAGAGAGCGCGCGCGCGCGAGAGAGAGAGCGACTAGGTAGGCTTTAGCTGCTTGAGTGGAGGCTAAAAGCAGAACGTTGGAAGGTAACCAGCAGGGGAGTTTTGTGATTTTTTTTCTCCCCTTCCACCCAAAAATTCAGCACTGTTCTCTTTTTCTTTGAAAGCGCTCGCTAGGTGGGCACAAAAGCGCAGACAGCGTTTTCGTCTCCATCTTCCCGAGTTCAATATTCATAAACACGAAGATTACGACGGCAGCTTATGGTGCCCAGAATGCAACTATTTAAAGCTTAATCTCGCTCTTTCAGACTGCTGTTATTGCTATCAATTCTCCAACATAATTACCAAAGACATACAAGGGAAAACTAGGGGAAAAATCAGACTGAACTTCTTTTTAAAGCTACTATCAGTATGTCTACAGTCACCCATCCACTCTAACCCAGCAGAGGCCACTGCTAAATAAGTATTAACTGCAGCTTAAATGAAGGTCAACTAATAAAGAAAGAAATTAAAGAAAAAATTGCCAATCAGCAAATCGGTTGCTAAAAAGATACATATTGGAGTTTTATAATTGTTTCAGAAACAGGATATGCACACTTATCTAAACTCCAGGGACACAACTGTGCTTTTAGTGCAAAATCATGTAAAAAGTGAAGTAAAGTTGGTCACATGATAACAGTGGCCACATGTAGCATGTTAGCATAAGAACAACTAGTAGCTGGCTAATCACTATACGAGAATTTATTTTATATAAACATTTAAATGTTCAATTATATTTCTATTTTTGTTTGTTTTTCTGAATAATAAAAGAGCTGTGGTTTTATATGTTGTTGGTTTGACATTTACTCACGCAGAAATGTTTGAGCAGTATATGGCTAATAGTTAAATTAAATAGCTAAGCATTAGGCTTTGCATTTTTCACTATTCCTATTGGTACCGGTTGTTACTAATGATTTCAGTACTGTATCGCCAAAGAAAAAGGTATCGTACCACCTCTAATACGCATCAGTTGCCAAGACGGCTCTCGTCCATTTCTTTTTATTTCTCCTTCCCTTTGTTGTGCCCGCTAATGAATTCCCTGAACTGACCTACAAAACCCACACACCACTTTAATACACCAGTCTCTTCACTATGGTTCCAGTAAAGTAGCATCTTTTTCTTTTGATATTCAGTCTTCTGAGGAGCGGTTATGCAAATCTACCCTTTCAAATTAAGCTTGGGTTCCCCCCCTCCCCCCCCGCTCTTGAAGACACATAATTTTCCATAAAACATACATCATCCTTCCTTCCTCCCTCCCCCCCAAATCAAAACACTGACAGAAACCCTATAGAAACCCTGTGGCCTCTGGCAAATGGAGTCCCTTTTTTTCAGGATGTGAACCAGAGATGAGTGGCCTAATCGGATTTGTCGAGTCAAGCTTTCTAATAAAGTGTCTTAAGACTGATTTAATCACCCCTGGGCACAGCGTGAAGTAATAATGGGATTATTATTATTATGAATGTATTTATGTCTTCGTGCATTGCTGCTAATTTCCACTCTCCCTGAATGTCCCTAATATTCCACAAGACAGCATTATATTCAGCGTGTGCCTGGGAGCTTCGTTTATTTTTCTGTGCACAAAGCTAATGAACTGCTAATACTGAGTCACTAATATTTACCTTTGTTTCATTCCAGGAGTCATTACAGTCAAGCTGTTCCAGAAAGAGGGGGATGCATCGCATCCCGTGTGTAGGGACCTGGACTCCAGTCTAATCCCTGGCATACAGACGATTTTAAAGGAGATTATTCAAGATTTCTGCATTCTCAGGAAGATGAACCATAAAAGGAAGATCATACATAGCAGTTTGGAGTAAAATTGTAGAGAAACTTACTAACTATGATTTCTTTACATTGTTGGTGATAGGCAACATCAATGTAAAGAAATGCAAGGAAACTACAAGGCTTACACATACAACGTAAATATACCCATTTTCTTTATTGGTCCGAAATGACCAGTGAACCTAGACATCATATTCAATTTTAAATGAATGATATCAAAGTAAAGTAGGGTTAAATCTTCAAAATTCACGTTCTTTTGCCTCACACACTCCTGTCTGTAACTCTCCACTTCTGTAGCTTTAGTAGGCATTAATCACTTTTGGCACCTGGTTTCCATCACCTCCAATTTGAACAATTCTGACTCTGTACATTTCTCTAACAGTATGTTTCTTATCAGATCATGACTTTTACCACGTTTGAATGACTGAAGTCGGCTGTAATTTGGAAAAAAAAAAAAATCTTAGAATTCCCCTATAAGGCTGGACCTTGGCTAAACAAACTTTTCATTGCATTCTTTCTTTGCAGTTGTTGCAAGGTTAGACAAGCTTTCCAGAACAATGGCAAAAATCTCACAACTGGGCTTTTGTAAAAATAGTGTTTGTGTGTGTTTGTGTGTGTTTGTGAGCATACGCAAAAGATCACATTATCAGGACAGATTTTGTGTATAAAACTCAATGTCATGTAGCAACTCGAAGTAAACACTTTAGTGGGTTATATTTTAGGTATTTTTATTATAGGTGCAGCATCATGTGCATCAGTTTGTCGATATGGGCAACCCACATTTTCACAAAAATATTACAGATAATTACTAACTTTTTTCTTGCAGCATTTCCAGGATTTCCAGCATTTCCAGTTGAACTATACAACATCAATACAAGACGAACAGATAACTTAACATGCACCCAAATTAAACTTTAACATTAGAGTACCACATTGTATGAAGAGAACTAAAAATCCATTATTCCGTCCATCCATCCATCCATCCATCCATTATTGGAAATGCTTCTTATCCTTAACTAGGGTCACAGGGGCTGCTGCCTATCCCAGTGGCTACAGAGGAAAAGGCAGAGAAACATCCTGGACAGGTCGCCAGTCTGTCACCGAGAACTAAAAATAATAGGTAAGTTGTAAAACTTCTTTAGAGCTTCACCCCAGTGCTGCAATATTTAAATTAAGACAGTCATACTTATGAATAATAAATCAAATCAAATAAATAATATCAGCTTACATTAATGGTTATCGGAATTTTCAGCCCTGAAATTTTCCAATTCCATTTGGTCAGGCCTAATAGATAATATAGTGATGATAGATATAATGATGATATAATGATGATGGATGGATTATACGAATGATAGCACTGAAATTTTATTTTACATTTACATAAATACCGAGTGGTGTGCGAATGTACAATAAATTCTAGGTACTTCTCCGAAATGCTGGGATTTATTGTGGCGCTCTGTCAGCCAGGAGTTAAGCTCGGTTGTGGTGCTAGCCATGTATATCTAGTGTCAACACTAACCAACTGGCTGTAAATAACCTCCAAATCGCGCACCCTGATGGGTTTTATTATAATTTCTAGCAACTTAAACCATGCAAACTTCAAGTCAATATTATCTGGACTTTGAGACCAGGGCAGAAAACTGTCTGGATCATGTTTATACCAACATGAAGGATGCATACAGAGCAGACCCACGCCCACATCTAGCCACCTTAGACCACATCTCTGTAAAGATGATTCCAGCCATCAAACCTCCTCTCAAATGGACCAGACCGCTGAAGAGAGAGATAAGAGTGGAATGTGTTCAAGGAAGCTGCCACTATGTTAACCTGGAGGAGTACACGCCATCTATGACTGGCTACATCCGTAAATGCAGAAGATGTTACTCTCACCAAAACCCTCAATACAAGAGCAAATAAGAATTCCTGCATGAGCGCTGATGTGTGGCAGCTACTGAACTCCAGAGCTGCTGCATTCAGATCTGGTGAGGTTTGATGATGCTCAGAGTAACGAGTCTGCAATAAAGTTCACCATCCACCCAATGAACAGATCATTTGTCAGTCTGCAACAGACGTAAGTACAATCTTGGTAAATATGCGCAAAGGTGCAACCCAGCTGTGTTCTCAGCCTATTTCTTTTCTCTCTGCTAACCTATGAAGACTCTGCACAGTTCAGCACTTCATAAAGTTGAGACAGCATACAGGGAGGAGGTGACAAGACTCGCTAGCTGCTGCATGGTCAATATTTTGTCTGTGTTTGAATGTGGACTTCAGGAAATCATACACTGAGCACTCTCCACTCTCTATCAACGGTTCCACTTTCGAGAGGGTCAGCAGCACCAAGTTCCTGATCAATAAACTCCTCCTCTTTGGGTAAGAAAGCATAACAGTGTTTTCACTTTTATTGGAAACTTTTAAAAGCCACACTAGCTCCAGCCATCCTCTGTCTTAACCAGCTACAACACAGTCTGGTTTGGGAGCTGCACCACAACACCCTGTAATGGATTGTGGGAGAAACTGAGAGGGACATCAGTGTGCCTCTGCCCTCTCAGCAGGACACTTATCACAAGCGCTGCACTGAAAGAGGATGCAGCATTATGGAGGAAAAAACTCGCCCCTTACACAGTCTGATGGCTATTTTGAAATCAGGCAGGTGGTACTCAAGCAACTCCGGACTGTGCAGTAGTTTCATACCAGCTGTCAGATTTGCAACACATACGATTTCTGACAACTGCTCTAATACACTTATCCACATCATTTTCATTCACTTCTGTTTACTCACTTCATTCCATCTGGATTGTGAATTGCACCTGCATTTTTTTTTACCTTAATCTATCTCACTATATAGTGAATAAATAGTCCTGAACTTTCCCATTCACATGCTGCTAAGTACAGGTATTACACCTCATTATAATACACATAGGCTGCTAAATGTGTTAGTTTCATCATTTTCCATTCCATATTTACACCATTCTTTGAGAGAAAGCTACTGTGTGCTCTGACTTTAGAACAAAGTAGCGACACCTTTTGAAATGATTTTTTATTCACTTCTGTTTACTCACTTCATTCCATCTGGACTGTGAATTGCACCTGCACTTTTACCTTAATCTACCACACTATATAGTGAATAAATAGTCCTGAACTTTGCCATTCAAATACAGGCATTACACTTAATAATAATACACGTAAGTTGCTAAATGTCTGGTCTAGTGCAATATTTCATGTGTTGTGAATGCACAATAAACTCAGATGTTGAAACTATCCTTCCATGTGCAATATTATATATTATCAGCCCCAAGCGACTGATCATATTCTGAAGTCTTTCATTTCCGTATGTTTAAATAGCTGTTTTTCATGTGTGATTTCTTCACATGCAACACACTATTCAGCTCTATTCATACTGTTATATGTGCAATTCTCTGCTGCCTGGTGCAGCCTTGCTGTTTGAGGTAAAGCTACTGTGTGCTCTGACTTTAGAACAAAGTAGCGACACCTTGTGAAATGATTTGCTGAGGAAAGACACGACGTGGCACCTTCAGCAGACATAGGGAATAAATATTAGCAACAGCAAACATTTTCAAACGAATGTTTTCCAGTGTCCATTGGCTTAAGGAGAAAAGTCCAATTTTGCTGGAATTTTCCTCTTACTCCAAAGATAACCAGCCAAGACATGTTTACATTTCAATTTTCACTTGTATAGTTTTGCAAGGAAGCTACATGGCTCACATGGCTAAACATGGACTAACTGATAACTTGAATTTGAATTTTGTCCATATTTTTTAAAGATAACATTATGTAATACCGTCTCATAAGGAACATAAGTAAATCTATTCAAGACTTAACAGCTCCTTGTGGTCTAAGTGTATGGTGAGTGAGGATTCCACAGCGCTAATCATTTGTCTCCAGTGCAAAAGTAAAGATGCAAAATTCAAATGTCTCAGCCGATCGACAGCATGTTTGTAATTGTGTATATGTTGATTTTTGGCTGAGCCATTGCTCTAATCTGTCCCTGGACAGCCTACAGTGTGAGACTGTGCTTAGTCGTTAGACTGAACACTTGTTTGCGACAATCTTTTTTTTTTTTTTTTCCGTCAGCACTTCTCACCCAAGTTAATAAAGAATGAGAGAAAAAAAATAATACAAGCCATTTAAACTGGAGACAAGGAGACAGAGGCCACGAAATGAAATTTCTGCACAATTTGCTCTAATAAGAAGAGGGGTTAAGAGGGGAGGGTTTGTCTATTCATTCGTTCAGTCGTTCTCCCTCTCCCTCGCTCTCCTTCTCCATTCATGGCTCACGTTTCAAGGTGAGCGCTGCTAGCTGCCGAATGCAATGGCAGGTTCAGAGGTGCCTCTGTTTTTTTTAGCATGGAGGTGACTGTGAGCTCGACATGGTTGTTCCTGCAAGTCCCTGGCTGACATTTTTTCACTGTGACGAGACAGGACCTTTTTACGGCACTCTAAACACTTCCAAAGTGTTTGCCTCTGCTTTTTTATAGGGCCAGTATTCTACATTTTCCCAAAATGTCAGTCCCTTCTCCAACCTTTCTTTATCTGTAACAATTAAATAGGCTGTTTCTGTTACTGTGCCTTTAAGACAAAATCGAAATGTAAATGACCTCTGTTCTGATTGGCTGCCTTGCCTAGCCTGAACTAATGCAAACTATTATGCCCTGACTAAAACCCTCAGAGATTTCCATCTGCTGAAGTTGTCCTTTTACTGGGTCACTGCTTTGCTGTTCTGAAACAAATTTTGTGTGTTTGTTTCCTCACACTTGAAATGAAAAGGCAGGATTAGAAAACAGGGATTAGCGTAGCTTCCAATCAAGATTAAGACTAAAGCACTATTCAGACAGTGTTTGGTTTATATCAGGAACTGAGGTAATGCAATGAATAATATATGCTGTGCAAACTACATGCCCCCATGTCAGTAAAGAGTCCAGCTTTTACTCAGTAAAATGAACTGCGGTAAAAAACACCAGGTTATATTAATTCCGCGCAACTTGCCAAGTAAACATTCCATCATAACCTGTGGAAAAGGAGTTTTTGTGTAGTTTTAATATGTAGGCCCTTTTTATCTTATGTTCTCTGATGCCTGTATGTACTGTCCTTCCTTAAATATATGACTGAACAGTAAAACATGTCAAAAAGCAATGTTGACTGTTGACTGTAAATTTCCAAGGTAAAGACAATCCTAATAAAACACTGACTTCACATATTAATACATTCCCAACACAATCAAATATATGGACAAGATTTCTACTAGTGAGCAGCCGAACATCATATGGACTTTTTTTAGAGTGAAGGCAGTGTTTAAATCAAGCAGCTCCTTCCTTCTGTGACATTGATGCTGCTGTTTCTAATCCTGTATGTATCGATTGTAAGAGTTACAGATGTCCCGAGGTAAACCTACATTACCTCACCTACTCAAGGGAAAATGAATTTTGTTCATATAGTACTTAAAACTAGAGTGAAAGGTAGCCTGCAGTAACAACACTTCTTGTTATGTTATTGTTGTGACATCACATCCATGAGGAATTCAAAACCTCTTGTTTTAGCAGCTGGGGCTCCTTTAATGGACTGGGAAGTGAACGTTTTGAAATCTTAATGATGTTTAGTACATCAAACTTGTGATCTACTAAAAAAGTAAGGGTATCACTACTAGGCTTAGACTGCCCCCAACCCAAATCATGCATAAACAGACGGGCTCTAAAAGAAAATCAGCAAACCGGAGCTACAAGGCAGTGCCTCATAAAGTGTCCTGTGAAAATGAAGCATACATTAGAGCTCATGTAGTCTTGAAGGTTTTACATATACCTACAATAACTGTTTTCTGTTTTCTTCACAGTAATGTGTGAACAACGACTGATGTGGTCGTCAGTAAATACTGGCCGGTCTGAAAGTGAGCATTAGAACAAACAGACACAAATCAAAATTCCCCTACAATCCAGTCCAGTCCAGTAGAAACTTAGATCAACGAACTGGACGTCTAGTGCCAATCAAACAGCCCATTCAGTGTTTTCATGAACCATTAAGGCTCATTTTAAGTCGTTAATAAAAGGGGCCGTCCTGCAGACAAAGAGAGAATAAAAGCCAAATGACTCATAAACAATCTTAGCAAATAACTGCAATTTCAGTCCTCTTGGAGATTTCACAGCTGAGTGAGCATACACTCGGGTGCGCGCACACACACACACACACACACACACACACACACACACACACACAGGCACGCTCCATTACCCGTTTTCAATGCTGGCTTTACTTAATTTCTATGGAGCTGCCGACATAGAGTTTCTGGAAGTTGTGTGCATGGATGCATGTTATTAATTAGCAGCCTTAATCAGTTCACACCTAATTAATCTTAATTTGGGGGGGGGGGATAGTTAATTACAACTTTCACAACGCAAACTGACCTGCTGAGCATGTTTTACAACAAAAAGATAAGGCTAAAAATGAATATCAACATGCTAACCAGTAGTCTTATCTGTTGCTTATTTATTATGTCTGGAATCTATTAAGCACGCTCAACCAATTAGAGCATTATTTCATAGCAATTGTTGCTAGTTTGCCAAGGTTTTATGGAACATTAGCATGAAGTCTACTCAACCGAATAATAATTTGTGATATTTTTTGGTCCAAAACACTCATTTTTTTATAATCCAAAGTGTGTTAATTTTTTTTTTAAGTATTGTTGGGACGTTTTGTTCAGTTTTAGTCACAAGTGACCTCCTAAATGAAAAGCTGGATGTGGTTTGAATGGGTTGAGAAAAAGAGAAAAGATTTTAATGACTACTGACGTCTAGTTTTTTTAGTCTAGTAGTGCCGGTTCTAAACTAAATAAGATTGGACTAAATAAAATTTGGACTTTAAACATGTCTAAGCTGCTCAGTGTAAAAGGAAAATTGTGTAAATCAGATTTTTTTTGCAACATTATCACTTTAAGGAACTGCTAATTTGTGGCATGAGCTGCAAACCCTTGCTCCGTCCTACTACTTGCAATGGTCATGAAAACATGATTACAAAAATCACTGCTGTTCTGACTGTGTTACACTTCTTCCAAACTCTAAAAAAGAAACTCAATGTTATGTAGCAACTCTAAACTTATGCTGTAGTGGTCTGATCTGAATAATGCTTTTTTTCACAATATGAGGTTGAATGGCATTTTTGCATGTTAATATTCTGTATTTGTCCAACCTCACAATGGTAAATATGAAAGAACATGTTTGTGAGCAGATCCTGGCATGATTAACAGGTTGCATGCTAAAATGTTATACACAATCTGACCATTCTGTTGCATTTTAAAATACAAAGATGAAGATTTAGCCTGATTTGTGATGAAAATGAGACTTCAACTCACTTTGTCGTCACAAGGAGCTCACTCTTTTGTAGATTTTCTGATTTTCTACCACAATGACTAATGTAAGTTATGACATTTCAGTTACTTGGTGTGACAAACTCTCCCAGGGAATAATACAGATAGAATCCTGGTAAAGAACAACCTTTTAAACTGCCACATTCTAATCAGCCTTGGTTCCCAGGCAGTGAAAGGTAAATGCGATCCAAAAATGAAGCATAAATCTAGGGGTTGTTACAGAAAAGGAACAGTCCAAAAAAAGGCTAATGGCGCAAAAGCGAACAGCCACTAATGAGCATAATGCAATCATGAACATTAGTGGCTACAAGCCTTCAGTTATTGTTAATATTTAGTCAATATGTTCCTTTAACATGTGTAAAACATGCAGGCCAAGTATTTGGTCTCTTTTTGAGTAAACTGTGCCAGAGTGAAGTCTCATTACAAATGGTAAGCATGCCACCAACTGGACTTTCCACGTTACTGCACTCTACTTGCAATTCGATTCCAGAAATGTGGGAATCTACTCCAATTGTAAGTGAATAGTCTCTAGCCAAAACATATGAAACAGACATTTTTTTAAATGGTGAAACATAACTGCACTGGTTATGTTTCACCTTAGCAGCTACGTGTGGACAGCTAACAGCAGCTAATTCAACTTGGCTGACTAAGAGGGTCTGGTCCGGTTCTCAGAATGGGTAGATTTTGGGCACTGGCAAAATTGTTTGAGATTAAACCAGTTTTACTTGGTTTTCATTTAACTAAAGTGGTCCCTTATAGTCATATGTGAACACGCCACAGCACAGCACACACTGTGAACGGTGTGAAATTATTTCTCTGTATTTAACCCATTCACCAAGTGAAGCAGGGGGCAGCACTCGGGGAGCAGTGTGTGGGTACGGTACCTTCCTCAAGAGAACCTCAGTGGTGCCACGGGCAGTCCTCAGATTCGAACATACGGCCTTCGGATTGCAGGGGCAACTGCCTAACGAATAGACCACAAGGTGCCCCTTTTTTATTTGATCTAAAAAAAAATTACAATTACACTTTCAGTGTGTGTGTATGTGTATCACTACGAAACCAAACCCCTTAATTTTACCTCTTAAAATTACCTTAATTTTGACATTAATTTCCAGAAAAGCGCACAGATTAAGGCTGATTAAGGGGGAAATTTTTCCTTATACTTTTTAAAAATTGCCCCTTAAATAATAGAACCTCCTGAATAAATTCCATCAATTTTTAAGGTAAAATTAAGGGATCGGTTCACAAATTAATGGCCACTTAATTCAGATTAAGTGGTTTGGCGTATTTTCAGGGGTAAATTAAGGGTTAAGTACATTTTAAGTACATTGTGTTTCATAGTGTATACTCTACCTTTCATAGACTGTCAGGGGTTCCCAAACCTGGTCCTAGAGGGGCGATGTCCAGCACAGTTTGGCCATTCCT
The DNA here is from genome assembly GCA_037974405.1 of Brachyalestes nurse. Classification (NCBI taxonomy): domain Eukaryota; kingdom Metazoa; phylum Chordata; class Actinopteri; order Characiformes; family Alestidae; genus Brachyalestes; species Brachyalestes nurse. Next base: position 21,931,028 of record JBBPCY010000082.1, on the reverse strand, counting down.
CCCCTCAAACGCATTCATTAGGACATCATGGGCGGTTAAATCAGAGGTGTTTCAGCAGGGAAATGAAAAAACTGTGCTCGGTACTCACTGGCAAACAGACATACACCAAATGGAGAAAGTTACTGGGACACACCTGTTTTTCAGGGTTTGACCATTACACCAACAGGGACTTTAATGACATTGCATTCTAATACATAGACTTTATGGAGTTGGTCCACGCTTTACAGCTCTAACAGCTTCCATTCGTCCTGGAAGGTTTTCCACAAGATTTCTGTGGGAATTTGTGTCCATTCATTCTGTAGAGCATTTATGAGGTCAGACACTGATGTTGGACGAGAAGGTCTG
>JBBPCY010000082.1:21911168-21927292 GCA_037974405.1 Brachyalestes nurse | reverse complement strand
GGTGGGGTTTTTTTTTTTTTTTTTTTTTTTTTTTTTACATTTCTGATTAGTATTTATGCCGAAACATATTTTGACACATGCTTGACACAAGAACTTCAGTGAACCATGAATACAGTCTGTAATTGTACACCTATGCATTGGACCTGATAGGTAGAATGAGCTTAGTAAAGTAATCCTTCTGCGAAAAATCAAATTTACACACTTTTCCACTTATTTTGGATGTAGTTGGTCAGCCAAGACAAGTTTGGTGTCAAAATGTGCCTTTTTCAGTTCCGCGCTCAAGGCTTAAGTTGCTAACCAACACTTGAAGTCAATCATAATCTTGTATTCCTTGCAAAAACTGTTTTGTGGCTGTTTATGAGGCTGCTGCTCATGGACCCAAAGGCCAAACTCAGCCTTATCTCTGCAAATGGCTCAGCAAGAAAAGAATGGAGAAGGGAAGAACTCAAATAAAGCTGTCATGCCACCACAGAGCGATGGGAAGGTGGTGCAGCCCTCCTGCTGTTTCGGATAGAGAGAGGAGCATTCAGACGTAACATTTGCATCCCCCATCCTATAATTCTTCCTTGTCTCGCTCCCTCTGTTGTACACTCCAGCCCCTTTGTCTGCTCTCACTCTTTTGTTCTGTCTGAGAACAGTATGCTTTATATGGGGAGCTAAGAACAGTTAAAACTCAATGATGCATGAAGAAAAACACACACAAACTCATGGATGGCAGTGAAGGGAAAATTTCATTCTGCCCACTCAAACAGGACAAACCTGATTGGCCCTCACCGTACCTTCCGACACCGATGAGCCAAAACATTATGGCCACAGATGAAGTAAATAACGTTGATTATTGTAACATATAAACATATATAACAATACTGCACGCATCAAGTTCTAGGATACACTATATGGGCAAACGTATTGGGGTGGCTGACCATTACACAAAGAGGGATTTTAATGACACTGCATTCAAATACATAGACTTTAATATGGAGTTGGTCCCCCTTTGCAGCTATAGCAGCTTCCACTCTTCTTGGAAGTCTTTCACAAGATTTTCTGTGGGAATTTGAGCCCATTCATACCCGTTCATTTATGAGGTCAGGCACTGATGTTGTATGAGAAGGTCTGGTTCACAATCTCTGTTCCAGTTCATCCCAAAGGTGCTGGATGGGGTTGAGGTCAGTGTGTGGGTCAGTCAAGTTCTTCCACACTGAATTCCTCCAGCCGTGTCTTTATGGAGCTGCTTTGTGCACTGGGACACAGTCCTGCTGGAAAGAAAAGGTTCTTCCCCAAACTGGGTCCACAAAGTTGGAAGCATGGCGTTTTCCTAAATGTCTTGGTCTGCGGAAGCATTAAGATTAAGCCCTGGAAGTAAGGGGCCTAGCCCAGCCCCTGAAAAGCAAGTTTGTCTCAACACGTTTGTCCACATAGTGTATATTAGTCTTGCATTTTCAGCAAACACCCTCAGTTACAAATGAACGCTCATCAGTCCACTTTCAGTCTTTTCATTTTTGCAATCATTTCACATCCATAATGGTGAGTCGTCTGGACAGCAACACTTGTGGATTATCTAAAGTAAGAGTGGATTTTAATTACCTCCTATTAAGACAATATATTAAGCACTCTCTATATGATAGGCAGGCTTTTAGTGGTTTACCAGGTCTTGCATGGTTGTTAGGAGTCCCATCTTTTATCTTGTAATCTCCCCAGTTTGGGAAATTCCCCCCCCCCCGCCTTATTTCTGTTTAAACTCTTCAAAATCTCCCCATGAGCATGTTTTAATGCTCATACAATGAAAGAAAGGTGTGCAGCAGCTAAGGTGTGTGTGGGTGAGAATGTTTGTGACTCTTTGAGGGGTAGCATGGCTAGATGAGTTCAGTATGGAAGAACTTGACTGGCCCCTACAGAGTCCTGACCTCAACCCCATCCAACACCTTTGGGATGAACTGGAATGGAGATTGTGATCCAGACCTTCTCACCAACATCAATGTCTGACCTTATAAATGCTCTACAGAATGGATGGACACAAATTCCCACAGAAACTCCAAAATCTTGTGGGAAGCCTTCCAAGACTGGAAGCTGTTGTAGCTGCAAAGGGGGACCACTCCATATTAAAGTCTATGTATTTGAGTGCAACGTCATTAAAGTCCCTGTTGGCGTAATAGTCAGGCGTCCACTTTTGTCATAGTGTACAGCATCACATATTTTTATGAGTGTAGGGGGCCCACAGTGTGCAAATAAAACATTCCCATCACAAAAGTTGCAGATTCATGAAACCAAGCAACATCTTTCCAGTATTTATCTTTGTCCAGTGCAGCCTTAGATTCCAGCCTTGGCAGACACGAGTAAAACCAGAGGAGGATGGGTTCTCCTTTTGAGTCTTGGTTGCTCCCGAGGTTTTTTCCTCCAGGTTTAGGGAGTTTTTCCTCACCTCTGTTGCCTGTGGTTCACTAGGGGCTTGGACCTGTAAAGCTGTTTTGAGACAACATTGCTTGTAAAAAGCGCTACGTAAAGTAAAACTGAATTGAAACCTGATGCAGCCCATCCACCTCAAGGTTTGACGTGTTGTGAGATGCTTTTCAGATCACCACTGTAACAAAGACTGGCTCCTCACATTACTGCAGGATCCCTGTGAGCTCCGTCCTTCTCTTTTCAAGAAATATCCAAACATTCCTTCATTTAATGTCCAGCAGAGTTGATTTCCTCCCCATTTCTAATGTGCATTTGGGCTCCTACAACCTCTTATTGAGATATTTTCATAACTTTTTACAGGTAACTGCTCACTCAATAAAAACAGAAATCGAATTATATGTTTTGTCTGTCTGTTTATTACAAGCAAATATACAGTGTTTGTTTTTTGCTGTTAATAGCTACAGAAAAGCTGGCAAAAAATCCACATATATCTACAGATACCAATCTGTTAAAAACTGTATACAAAAAAGACCCCCAAACTGTACATTGATTCATATTACTACATATATGCTGTACAGTATACATTTAAATATACAGTAAATAATTTTTGTTAAGAGCAACATCACACATTGTGCTGATGAATTTAAAAAGAAAGAAAGAAAGAAAAAAAAGAAGAAGAAAAAAAAAGCTAAAAGACATTCGGTTAATCTGAGTAGGCTGGCATTGATTTAGCCCCACTAAAGTCAGTAAAGCCTTACATGGAAACAGTAGACATGTAGAATATTATAGTATTTGGTCACACTTTTAGAACAGCAGCAACATGTACGTCAAAGTGTCTTCCTATTTTCGGTGTGAGTGAGCGTCGTATGTACGTCCTCGTAAAAACAGTGCACGTCCACATTTCTAATCGAAATCTTAACGCTGAAAGACGATCCAAAGAAAGAGAAGGAGGTTAAAGCTATTTTTTTAGCCTCTTCCTTTTTACTGTTTTTACGTTGCAGGTGTCTCTAATTTTGGTTGGTACAAAACTGAAAGCAATGCTCTAAATCGAGACTACTTGAACATTTGAATACAAAAAGTAGCAAAAATGACATTTTTTCTTCCCCGATAAGATATAGAAAATACCTAGATATCTGACAGATCTACAGGATAGCCAGTGCTTGAAAGTGCTAGGCTACATTCAGGAAAGCCCAGAGTCCAAGGACTGATTCCTGGGTTACACACACACACACACACACACACACACACACACTCACAAAAAAAGTTCTGATGTGATACAGTGGCTTATCAGCTCAAAAAGAGCAACACTGGTTTCTTGCTCTTTGTATGTGATGCATCTGTGAAGGAGCCGTTTGTCCCTGCAGCCCTTTCCCGAAGCATAACACCCAGAAATTAGCTTTGCTAACTTCGATCGTTGCTGTTATTGTTCATTGTTTATCCAGTGACGACACTTTAGATTTTACACAGAGCAACAAGTGGCTTGGATTTCCCAAAGGAACGGCTCAAAACATGCTAACATCGCATGTGGAAGCTCGTAGCCACCAATCCGCAGGATGTCTTTTGCAAACTCATTGCTAGTCTCTTTTGTAGCAACACTAACATTTTTTGAGCCTTTTTTTACATTCAAAATAACAAACAAACAAAAAAACATTTCTCAGCAACACTGACAGAATAAACAAACAGAAAACAAGCACGTTCTTCACCAGTGCCACAGTGGTTCTAGGTTCCTATGCGCCAACATCATTAAAATACAGTGAAATACAGTGCAGAATGGAAACCAAACATAGTTGTCAACACGAATGTTAACTAAAAAAACCCGAAACAAACAAAAAAAAAACATATCGACCTCCATACATGAATATGCCCTTGTTTGGTTTCAGATTTCAAGCGTAGTTAAGTAGTTTAGATTTAGATACAGTAGGTCTACCTCATGACACTGAATCAGGACACGTTTTAGTAGTTGTAGCATTCCAGGACAAATCAAAAATAGAAGAGTGTCGGAGGCAGACGTGGATTACAGAGAGAATATGATGCAACGTGCACAAACAGTTCATTTAGCTCAGTAGCTACACCGTTACCAACACACGACATGCAAGGACTAAAAAAAAAGACTCAGGTGACCAATGAAAGCGTGTTTTGGAGTGTTGATTGACAGTCATTACATTCAGACACATTAGAGCAATATACCTTTGGACCAGAAGCAAAGCCACTCATTTGCCAAGCTAGATCGTTCATTCATTCATTCATTCATTCATTCATTCTTTCATTCATTCATTCATTCCTTTGTAATTGTAAACCTCATCATGGACACACACATGGATATATATTTATAAATATATAGATATATGCACATATGAAATAGAACATTCTAGCATTTTGATTGTGATTGTGACATACATAAATTCCCATTAGTAAATTTTGACATCTTTCCAAAGAAACACCCTTGTCTCCCCCTTCCATAAAAAAAGAAGACAGAATCATTCATCTTGGACATTCCCCATATTTTAACAGGTGTGGAGAAAAATACACATGCATCGTGAACTTTTCTAATTTAACATTTAAACGGTTGTACATAACTCGGGCACTTCCTAGGAAGCACCTGAAGGCACCTACTCACAAGCAGCTAAGACATAAAAAAAAAACAAAAATTTAAAAAACAACAAAAGAATAAATAATACAGTAACACTATCTGAACGTTGGTCTCCTTAGTAGTCAACACCTCTTTCAATCTCGATCGCCCTCTCTCACTCTACCTCTCTGACTCTGCTGTGAATGATGGTTATAAGTTGGATGCTTGGCCATGTGATAAAGACAAGACAGTGAAAGAAGAGGGATGAAACCAGAACAGCAGGAGTGAAATCCAAGACATCTGAGGATGGGAGCGAGGACAAGAAGGCAAAAGAGGACAGGAAAATGGAATGTGAAATGAAAGGAAACAAAAGGCACAAAGACAAACTGGTGAAATGGCAGATGCAAAAAAAAGTGTGTTATTTTCAAGCATCTGGCAACCTGAACTGGAATACGGATCTGAATTTGGTCTTACACTGGACAGTTTTCCAGTTCAGATTCAGTTCTGTTTTCCAATTCAGATTCAGTTCTAGATCAGCAGCTGCTCTAAACTAAACCAGACTAAGGAGTCAACCCATGATCAACCTCTGTAAGAACATCCAATGGTAATTAGATGCTTTCAGATTTCACAGGTCCAATACCAGACACAAGAACCATGTTCGCACAGGTAAATTTGAACTGGCTCTTCTATTCACTATGACATGTTGTCCTGCAGTGGTAGAGAATTTGAACCGTTAAAGGGAAGTGCTGCATAGTGAACAGTGGCCTCCGAGATGTGGCCTTTCTTTAGGAAACCCGCTTATTGAGTGACATGAGAATTGGACTGACAAAGGACTTTCAGTGATGATCAGGTTGTCAATGGCAGTATGAAGCTGGCTTAGTGACACAAGGCTCCAAACTGATATGCAGCCTACATTCACAAAAAGTACATTATAGCTGTTCCACAAAACACTTAAGACTATTACGCTTATGGAAATATAAACGTCTGCTACCAAGCAAATGAACTGCTAATCATTAGAGGCTACAATATTCAAACAAATAACAGGAGCCTTGGGTTATTAAGCCAGTAGTGACAGACATCATGAGACACTAGACTACTGCTATCCATCTCTTTAGCAAGAAGCACCTTCTTATGCTGATCCACGGCCATCTTTATGTGCACCTGTTAAACCACTACTGTTGCAAAATCAGGAAAAAATGATCTAAGATCAGCCTAACAAGGTCATTTCTATCAATACTAGCTCTCTCCACCCCTCTGCTGGTGCAACATGTGAACTTAAGGCAGTGTGGTGGGATTCTTCTAACACCATCCTACCCCCTTTCCCCACATCCTCATTCTGTGTATATAAGGCAGAAATGACACTAGTTTACTCCGTGTTTTTTTTTCTCTAATTTAAAACCTTTGGTGTCCACACTACAGTAATGAATCATGGGAAACGTTGAGGCATTAAGGCAGAACAACATGAATGCTAAGGTAGATCGTTAGCTCTGTCAGCAAAACTGGCAAAAGAAGCCGATTTTTATAGAAAGCTCCAAGGAAAAGCTTGTTTGTAAGGGAAGGGGGCGAGGTGCTCTAAAGCCACTCTCTACATAACTACACCTAACAGTGAGTAACTCGCTGTCATGACAACATAGAACCGCATGGTTCCAGACCAATACTTCCTAACCTTAGTCCTGGATCCCCACCTTGTGTTTTTTGTCTCCAGGACTAGAGTTGGGAAAGCTTAGTTTAAGCATGGTTCCTCATTGTAGGAGCCAAACGACTCCATTTGGAGCTGAATTATGGAGGAAGATGTTGTGACAGTCCAGTTACAGCTTGTTTCTTGTGTCTCCAGGACATAAGACACACACACACACACACACAAAAAACACACTCGCCTCTTCACTACACTAAAGCTCCGTCAAACATTGCGTCACTTACAGTGAAACACAACAACGCCTTATGGGGTGTTCCTCAAAAACAGATTTGCACAAAGGCAACACCAGTTTGTTCTACATTAAAAGAAAAAGAAAGAGAGAGAGAGAGAAAAAAAAACACAGGGGGAGAACGAAGAGAAAAAAAGAAGAGGGGAAAAAAATGAGGATCAGTTTTCAGAGCATGCAAGGCCATTTAAAATGTCATACATTTATCCACATTCAGAGTGTACTGTGTGCGCTGTGGGGTCAGTATTTTTTTGACATTGGAAGGGGAAACTATATGCTAGCTGCTCAGGGCCAGTGTATTCGTTTCAAGTCATTTGTATAAGGAATGAGAAAAAGGACAACTGAGGGCAACACACACACACACACACACACACACACACACACAGCTAAACCACACACAGACACACGCATACCCTACACAGGTAAATCAGGGTAAAAGGGTCCCAAGGCCCCCCTTAGCACAGCACTTTGAACACTCCTGTCTGGAGCTGCCAATTTGGCTTCACTCCAAAGCACCAAGCAACAGCCAGCCCTGTTGCTGTGCACTGCCTTGGAGTGTGCACTTCAAGCGCATACATCAACGCCCCTCTTATTCATAGGTATCAATTCAGGATCAGTTCTATGTTCACATATGCCCGTCTAGGAGGCATCTGAGAGTCAACATAGGACTGTCTACATTTTTAGTCCATCTAGACCAGCGGGCTAGTCCTCTAGCGGACTACTTTCAGACGGATGTTTCAGGGCCGGGTGCAGCGTAGGTGTAGCCCACCCCAGACAGCCTCGGGTTTTCCCCGAACGTAAGGAAGGAGCGGAAAGTGCAGTAGTTGGGCCCACCCCCCCAGTGGGTGTACATCACTTTTTTGGGAGGGGAGGAGTCGGACCTGCGCTGGGCGTTGTTCTGGCCATCGTTGCCCCGTCCGCGGACAGGCGGTGCATGGAGGGAGGAGAGAGGGGTGAACTCCGACAGGTGACCCTTATAGAGTTTATCTGCATTCTGTGGAGAGAGAGAGAGAAAGAAAAACAGGGACAGGAATGGTGGAGAGAGAGAGAGAGAGATGTGAGAAACCAAGAGGCCAGGGTTGCTTTCATAAACTCAACATGCGCAGGTATCCGACGACCACAATGGTGTAACACAGGCAAAAATAACCAGAAGCCCCAAACACAACATATGCAGCAAATGAACGAGTAAAATAAAACTCACACCATGCACTCATAAAAGGAGTGTGACCGTTCAGCCCTAGAAAGTGACCGACAGAAAGCAAATGCTGACGTTTCTTTGTATCTGTAGACTTCGGTTATAAGGCCTTTATTTGTGGTTAATGGTTTGGTTATAAATTCTTCATATGTGGCTACACTTTGCTAATAAAGCCTCCATTAGTCTGTACAACTTGGATATATATAATATTCATATGATTCTACATGTGGTTACCATGTGGTTATAGTATGTTTATAGAGATTTTATATGGTTACACTGTGGTTATAAAGCTTTAATATGTGGTCCATTTAAAATATGAACAACGTATAACATGCATATTTTTGCATATTTTAACCATATGTGTACTCAGGGAAAATGACTGCTGTTGTGTTTAAACACATTTCAGAATGCATCAACACCTACAGAAAAAAAAACTATGTTAGAGAATACAGACATTTTATAGTTAGTAAAATTAATAGTTCATTGGTAAACCCTGAAAAGCTATGGCCAAGAAGCTACAGGCCAGTTCAGTGGATACCTGTATGACTAAAAATATTCTGCAGTACCATCTCTGGACACTGGAGGGTCTCAGAGGGCAGTAGCAGTGAAATATGTGATGGTAAATACTATTTGATTTACTATTTAATTTTCCTTGGCTCGTAGGAGTGTTCTAATTGAAGAGGAGGTCATCAGCACCCTCCGGGACTGAACGGTCATTGAGTGGTACAGGCGGCTGTACTGTGCTGCATTCACTGGAATGAATACGAAGCAGATGAGAGCAATAAAACAAGTCGTCAGAGTGAAAATATAGTGAGTCAGTGAGTGAGTGAGTGAGTGAGTGTGTACAAGCATGGCAACAGCAGAGCAATTAAGCTCCATCACTGTGTACACACCAAAAAAACACCCTGTTGTAGTGAAGCTCCCAAACCAAACCAGCCTGTCAGCTCTCACAGCAAAAACACGCTCCCACACCATCACACCAGGGGTCCTTCAGCAGCAGCACCATCAGACTCATCAAATCTAAACTCACGTTTTAAATTAACAAAAGAATTTGAGTTTCGTCACATATGACGTCACAGTGATTTTGGACACAACAGAAGCAAATTACATGTTCAAAAAGTTGATCAATATATAAGATAACCCTTTATTAGTCCCACGGGTGGATAATTTATTTAACTTATGTAATATAATTACATTGTTAATGCTCTTCATTTTATATATTTTTCTGTATAGGTCTTGGCCATCTGTGTGTGTTTGTTTGCGGAGGAAGAAAAGGCTACTCTTTACTTAGATACAGGTGAAGTTTTGTGTATTTATAGTCCTTAAACTACACGTCTGTGCCTGCTTCATGGATGAAGTTCAAGTGTTTTGCGAGACGTCTGGGGAAAAGTTTATGGAAAAGGTTGAGTGACTACTCACTTCTAGTGTTTGTCAGGAACGTTAACCTTATCTCTCCACTTCTAAATTAAAAAAGGAATTTCGGCTTCCAGACATTTCTTGATTTATTGACTATATGTGGGATAAATGGAACATTTTGGAAATGTACTAACATTTATTAAGATTGATTACAATTCTGGACTGAATGTGGGTTGAAAAACATATTAATATTAATAAAATATTCATACAGTTCAGAGATTCATTTACGTTTTAGCTACATGGTTTGACACTTAGTTCTCAAGCATGTCTCTGGCTAGTCATGCGTCCTCCTGTGCCACTGCTATCGTGAACTATGTGTGTAAAACTTTGCATTCTGTAGTGAGACAGTGAAAAAAAAAATAGGCCAGATAAACTACACGTTTTAAAGCCACCTAGTTTGACTAAAGTAGACTAAGGAATTCAGCTCATGTCTGGAGATGAACTGTGGGGCAGAGATACATGCTTGAAGTGGTGGCTGTGTGGAGGGCTGCCTCGTCCTCATAAGCAGTGCAACAGGGGAAGATCCTATTATAGTACTGAGGGGTTTTGGCTGTTGAATGTGGTTTGGAAAGACAGACTGACACAACTGCGACCCTTTGATGATTGGTTTGATAATCACGTTTAAATGAGTTTTAAATGTGTCCTGGGTTCATTTTATGCACATAGGTTGATAATTGTTTTTATTATTATTATTATTATTTTGTTGTTATTGTTATTGTCAGTGTTATTGGTTTATGTGCATAAAATGAACCCGGGACACACCATTAACAACGCTAATATTATACATAATAATAATAATAATAATAATAATAATAATAATAATAATAATAATAATCACTTAAAAACCCTTTGAATCAAATTGATTATTAGTACTATCTATCTGGTTATACTTCCAAGTGCTGTTGTAAATACTCGTCATTGCTACTGATGCCAAAGCACACTGTGAGGACAAATCAGGACAAACCCGTTTTTTACAGTGTATTTTCACATCACTGTCACGCTGTTTGATGGGTCTGATGGTGCATGTGTGTTAGTTGCAGACCCCCATATACTCTCTTTACCATGGAGCTGCTATGCTTCAGTGGTGGTCTGACCCCCATCTAACAGTGAATCTTCACTGTGTGCAAGAAAGGTCCTATCGGCTCTCATCCTCTGTAAACAGTCACACAAACACACACACACACACTCAGACTAAAATGTAAAACTGCATGTGGTCATGTTGCTCCAGTCATTTGATTCCAGACTGAATTCTTCTCCAGTAAACTAGAATAAAAAAAATCTTAAAATAAATGAAAAGTTACCAGCTCAGAAAGGGCACATACCTTATTTTTTTGTTTTTTATTACTCACCCCATTATTAAAGTGTTTGGGTTTGTACAAAAATAGTCCAATTCATTTTTAAAGGACAATTTCCCAACCTCTGTCTACAGCTCTGGAAAAAAAAATAAGAGACCACTGCAATTTATTTTGAAATCAGCATCTCTATGAATATGACAACCATTCCATGCCAGTGTCTGTTAAATTCCTACACAAGGACCTCATTCTGCTTTATGAGGGACTGATTAGTGATCACCTGAATCACAGTTTATTTAATGAGGAAAAGTATAAAAACCACTTCTGATCAATGGCAAAACACTACTAGAAGTACCTCAAAGGTAATTATTGCCATTTTGTTTGAGTGAACAAGAGAACAATGTGTTTTTCTCAAAGTTCTGTAAACACCATCATTTCTCTTATTTTGATGTCTTGTCATTTCCTTAAAGATCCCAGCACCTATAAAAGATTGGCGTGTGGGGATGGAATCTTGCTCAATGGTACCTCAGTGGTCACAAGCAGTCCTGCAGTTAGAACCAATGATCTTCTGATCGCAGGGGCAACTCCCTAACCACCAGACCACCAGATACCCCAATGCTTGTCTAATGCTAGGCTGGTTTAAACATTCCAAGTTTAACAACTCACTCCTGGTCAATCCATTTAGTCCATATATAGAAACTTAGTAGCATAAAACATTTTTCACCCTTTTTTGTGATTTACATATTTGTGCCTACAGCACTTTAGCCCTGCCTCATAAGTAGTGTATCTGTCTGGATTACTTTTTGAATGAGGTGCAGGTAATCAGTCTTAAAGGCACAGTTACGAAAATAGCCTGTTTAATTGAACTGAGGATAAAGAGAGGTTGGAAAGCGGTCCTAATGAATTATGACTATTTTTGGTATGCAAAAACACACTAGTGTGGACCTCAGGGAAGCAGATAAAATAAGAAAAATATAAGACATGGGCCCTTTAAATAAAAGAAAAAGGAACATGGGCAAAACATCGCATACAAACTCTTTTCTTACCAAACCTTGAATCACATGTAACAACAGTCGTAATATCGGGACAGTACAATTCAACACACAGATGTCCGCATTCATGCTGATGACACGTTACAGAGCATGCCGTGTAAAGGCACAGAAGCGTAAGTGGAACAGGCTTCACTCTAGGGTACTCCAGCACTTCTTGCAGTCATGGCTGACAGCTGAACAGTTCGGGAAGCTTACAAGCCTGAATAATGTTTTCCCGATAATCCACTGGGCCGTGTCATTTGCAATGATAAGTACTGTTATTAGAATTATGATTAAACATGAAAGTGGCAGTCATTGCAACTTAAACAATAATTAAGTACTGAAATGTACAGTTATCTACAACATACCACTTTGTAAGAATGTCTTAACCCTTTAAACTGCAGGTTTTTATTCTGGTATTACTCTAAACATCTATACTCTAAGCAAAGAGGGCTCTCTATAGAATCAAAACAGGTTCCATAACTTTGTTGTGCTCCAGTAGGGTGCAAAAGTTTAAACACCTCTGGTCAATTTTTGGGAAAGTTTTGGCGATTTTCCAAAAAGCACACATCTTTGTGTCGACAGACAATTTTTACAAAGGGCTGCTTAATCATTCAAAAGGTTCTTTAAGTTCTATTTATAGCCGTTGCCTTTACAAGAAGCAAAACTGCTGAAGATACACCCACTTAAAATACTATTATTAACTCGTTACCTTACTTTGAACTAAGTTTATAAACTAAACTAATAATACGTAACGTTAGCTTTACAGGGTAAAAGTGTGACGGTTTAAACGTGCAGCTTAAAGGGGCTAAAACTGTTTTTTTCTTCATCAAGAACTAGCTCAGAGTACCCCACAGCGCCTTGTTCTAGATAAACACAAACACACACACACACACACACACATGCAGAGAGTGAAAGGATCACCTCCTGCCCAGTTCAGAAACTGATACTGCTGGAGGTCTGAGAGAGCATAAAGATGGTGGACTGCTCGGTGGTAAGGCACTGGCGCTTTGTCTGCCGTTACCACGGCGACGGGAGGGATATGAGGTTAAAGACATAGGGGAAAGGGCAAGTTCAAGGTTGCGATCACACGTCACAGGACGGGGAGTGGAGAGAAGGAGAAAAGGAGAAGGAAAAGACAACAGGGTTTAGAACTGAAGAACTACTGAGCCACTAGATATTAGCTAGATATTAGCTTAGCTGGACAGAAACCGTCAGATGTTAGTTGGCATGGCAACCTTCCTAACACTTAAAAGACTAGTCAATCCAGATGGACTGACAATAAACACAAGCTCACAGCTACTAAGATATGCAATATGCTAACAACCGTAATTATTCTAAAGCAACATCTTCAAATGATTTCTATTTGCATGATAGTCCCCAAGACATGTTAGGCGCCTGAAGTTTGCTTTAACAGCTACAAGGCTAATGTAGCTAACAAGCAATAGAAGATTATACCCAGCAATTAGCATTGGGCAAGCTGCATGCGTGCATCAATACACACTTGCCCTCGCATCAGTCTGTATGCTGTATGTCATGTAGTAAATGAAACCACATGAGCAAGTCTACTTGAGTTTATTTTACAGTGCTACACATTAGCCTCGTAGCTCCAGTACAAAACTAAAGAAGCAAAGCTCAGACACCAAACGTGTTCCAACTGATCAACTACATTTGTTTTAAAAGGAAAACTGTGTAGTTTTTTTTTTTCACCAAACATGCACTTTAAGGCCTTTAAATCAAGACAATTACTTGCATCAGTGCAAAATCTTTAGAAAACTCCACGTGTGAGTAGAAAAAGGCGAATCAGGAAGGCTGATCATACACAATCAAGCTGTCATGTTAAAAAAAAAACCCACACAAGCACACTTTAAAAGTTTATCAATTAAACAAGCTTAGGGCAAAGCAACTAATACAATTCTCTTAAATAATATTTCTTCCTTTGGACTCTTTGTTTTACTTTTACCTAAACAGAAGTATGATGTGGTCACCATGAATGGCCATGATTATATACATCATCAGAATTATATACGTTAAAAAAGCAAACAGAGTGAAAGAAGACGAGAATTGGAACACAGCAGCTGAGGGCACTCATAAGGTGCACACAGAAACACTTACATTCTGTGCGCTCAGAACGGATCCATAGCAAATGTAAATCTAAAAGCAGTCGATAAGCACAGTCACAAAAAAACAAAAACAAATACCTATACCACCATGACATCCATCTGAAGATCTCAAGATCCATCTCAAGATATTAATCTATCTTTACAAATATCTTGATATCATTGTAAATGCTTTAAATTTGCTTCCAAGACCTCAGTAGGTATTTACTGTGTCCAAAGGTTTTAGTGGTACTGTATCTACAGACGTGTTTAGTCCCTGCCTAACTAAGTGTCATTTCAGTGTACGACCTCACTTTATAGTTTGTATACCTCTCATATTACACTCTGGACTTTCAATAGCACCTGCACTTCACCTTCTGTTTATTGCTACAGCAGGTACACTCATGTCCTGTTATTTGATAAGCTTATAATTTACCACTCACTCAATGTGGCTCAATATCATATAATTCTGGGAGGTTTACATCTTATTCACACTACTCTGTTTCGCTGCTGTACTGTCTTTATTGTATTGTTTCTGTCATACCTTGCACTCTGTACCTGCTAACTGCCTTTTGTGCAATATTTATGGTGCTATACTAGTCACTCCGGAAAGTTTACATACCGTTCAAATTTTACTGTCACATTGCTATGTTGTCTATCATATTGTTACTGTCATAACTTGCCCTTTTTTAGAATGTTGCTTTATGTTGCACCGTGACTGACTTTTTTCTTTGGTAAAAAACTAACTAAGTTTTAAAAACTAAGTATTTGTTGTTTGACTAGTCTCAGAAATATCAAATGGACTCCTGAGTGGTGGAGATGTCAAAGCATTGGCCCTATCATCTGGAGAGGGCAGGTTTGATCCCATATATTAAAATCAAATGGACGTCTCTACCTGTATATCTAATGGACGGCTCTACCTGTATATCAAATGGACGTCTCTACCTGTATATGTAATGGACGGCTCTACCTGTATATCAAATGGACATCTCTACCTGTATATCAAATGGACATCTCTACCTGTATATCAAATGGATGGCTCTACCTGTAAAGGCAATATCAGACATACCTGTATTCTCTCAGTGGTTGTGGGCCACAGTGCCCTACACAGGACTTTCTTGACAACATCCGGCAGCAGGCTGACCATGATCAGCAGTATTATACTGAGCCAGGCAGGGCCACTGGCCAGCATCTGCATAAAGACGTAGTACATCCTCTGGTAGTTCAGGAACGGCCTTTTGGAAAAAGTAAAAAAAAGAAATGTATGAACTGACTGAAGCCATAGAAAATGATTTGGGTTGAAACTGTTATACAACCAGTGACGAGGCTTAAAACAGTTTCGCCATTTAAAGTGTATTATCTCAAGAAACAGTGGATGCACGAAATAGAAACAGTAAAAAAAAAAAGGTTTCTAGAACATACCAAATGATGCCTCCCCAGAGAAGCGAAAAGATCACGTAGAAAAGCAGCGAGCCCCAAATTACAAAGTGGTTGATCCACGTCCAGTAGTGCGTGTCAAGAGCGAGCTACAGCACACATACACACAAGATGGAACAATTCAATTGGTTCAATTTTACAACAAGATATTCTTTATAGAAGGCTGATTGATGCTTTAAATTGCCTTGATTAATGATTATTAATTAGGGCATGAAAGTATTAAAATCAATAATAAGCAGTTATAACACAAATATAAAAGGCAACAGTGACCCGATACTTGCAAAATAGTGTGCTCACACTCAGCTATACTGTTAAAGCTCACATTATCTATTATTGACATTATTTAATCTCCGTCAGTCACCATCAGGTCCGCCACCTGACCAGATCTCCACAAGGCCTACTAAAACATCAGTCTTGGGTTTGTTTTGTCTCCCAGTTTATTTCTCTCACTGCTCTCAACTCAAGCGATTAGTAACTAAATAAAGTTGTAAAACGTTTCTTCTACTTTCAACTGCTCCTGATTAGGAGTCGCCACAGCGGGTCAACCGTCTCCATTTCCTTCTGTCCTCTGTATCTTCTTCTCTCACACCAACTGCCTGCATGTCCTCCCTCACCACATCCATAAACCTCCAACTAGGCCTTCCTCTTCTCTTCTTCCCTGCAGCTCCCTCCTCAGCGTTCTCCTTCCAACACACTCAGCCTCTCCTCAACATCCTCCTCCCAACACACTCAGTCTCTCCTCAACATCCTCCTCCCAACACAC
>JBBPCY010000082.1:21880364-21894176 GCA_037974405.1 Brachyalestes nurse | reverse complement strand
ATAAGTATATTTATACCCCACATAAACTTTGGGTCATGCCCAACATTTTTCTAATTTACAGTAAGTCTCTATCTTTACCACTTTTAAGCTTTTGAAATATTGATGTCAAAATCCAGTATTTCTTAAAAAACCCTGGCGCTTGAAGGGTTAACTTTCCAATGCTCTGCACGATTCAGTCTTTCCCTTGCTCCCGATACACCTGATCCAACATAATAGCTCTTTAACAAGTCTTTCCTGAGTTGAAGTGGGTGAGTGAAAGTAGAGAAAGCACTAAAATGTGCAGGCAGGGGGGGGGGTTCAAAGAGCAGGGCTGGATCTGATAATGTCACATTCTGTTTGTGTTTACGACAGAACAGTTTATTATTGGTTAGCTGCAGCGTGGAACAAGTCATTACTCAGCAAGCCGTGCTCAGCAGAATTTAACGGTTAATGTTAAAAAAAAAACAAAAAAAAAAAAACGAATCGGGCAGTTCTGTTGAAACTAAGTGTTGTATGATTTCTGATATAGGAAAGTGCAGTACAGAACAGAGTGTTTTAGTGAGTGGAGATGTTCTTACCTGAGCCGGACCTGACGATGACACTCATTCTTCTCCTCACAGAGTCAAAGTTTAACACCTCCAGCAGTTCAAACCTGGAAAAACACACACGCATGCGCGCGCACACACACACACACACACACACACACAAAGACACACACGCGCACACACGCACACGCTAAGAAAACTACATAACATTACGTTCATCTGGCATACACTTTTATCCAAAGCGACATTTCGAGGAAATACTCTAGTTTCAGGACAGCGCGAGAACCAAAGGAGAGTTCTAAGCGCTAAAAATCTTTATGTAGGATTAGTGCGAGAAGGTAGACAGTGCATTAGGAGATGAGATGCTCTCTGAACAGAGGAGTTTTCAGGAGGTTTTGAAGCTGGAGATGGACTCTTGTGGGTTTAGGCAGCTCATTCCACCAGCAAATATTCTGTTTATTTTAATTAGCAGATAGACACAGACAGCTGAACTGTGTCAGCGTGATTACACCTGAGTGACCTACAAGGTGACTTCCCCTCAAGATACTTTTCAGCACTCGGACTGAATGTGTGTGTGTGTGTGTGTGTGTGTGTGTGTGTGTGATCCCACAAACACTCATCTGTGGCCATGATGGTGCAACACTAATTAACAGTTCCAGACATGCATAAGTGCCAAACATTCCCCACACACACCAGTTTACTTCAAACACACACACAAACACACACACACACACACACATTCCCACCTGTTCCTATCTCCCAGTTAAACCACTTTAATGCAACTTCTAGACAGCTTTATTGCTCAGGTACACCACACGCAGTCATCCTACAACACTATAACACAACACAGCAATGCCGTCTGTAGGAGTATAGTTGATTACTCACTCCACTGTATACAGAAGGGGCAGCATGGCGGCTGATTTTTATTTATGAGTATTTCAAAAAAGAAACACTGTTACCAAGAACAATGTCAGTAACAAGTATTTTAGTTGCTTCCTACCAGATGTGAGTGGCTCTAGTGGTGAGAGTTTTTACTCTGTTTCAGTTACTCTTTTACAAAGCTACACAGACCGTCTGATGTAAACTGAATGCTAAAATCATCACACATTTCAGAATTGGACTGAAAAAGTACTTTAGATTTTGTGGTGTTTTCTGAACTTGCATTTTTTTTCTGGAAATAAAAGGATTTTTCAAAAATGATAAAATAATTGCCAGCGTTAAATAAATAATAAATATATATATATGTATGTGTATATGTGTGTGTGTGTGTGTGTGTGTGCAGACTCACCTCTCAATCTCATCCTCTCTGTTTAGGATCTCCATGTGGTTGTCCTTCAGCCGCAGGTAGGTGAAACCCAGCCTAAGACAGAGTGGGGACAGATTTTTAGTGGTGTGTTATCAGTGAAACAGGTTACTAGTTCTTAAGTCCAGTAAGCCCTCAGGTGGGGGGGACGACTTAAAAGTGACTGTTTGGCAAAAAAATGCATTAACACATAGTTTTCCTCTTACCTTGAATACAAATGATCAGCCAAGACATGTCTGGCAAAAGTCTTAGGCACCTACGCAAATTTTTAAAACCCATTTTTCTCAGCGTGCGATGAACTGTCTTTCTGCTAGCAAAGTTAACATTAGAATAAATGCAAACAAACAAGAAAGCAGGTTCGGTGGCAGACTCCTCCTCGGTTCCTTGTTTGGATTTGTGAAACAGTTCCTGGTTTAATTTAATGAAGGACTGATTGAGTCAAACCAGGTTTCTGATGGAAACTACAAGTAATACTGAACCTCCACTTCCACTTTATATAAAAATCACTATTCACTGTATACTGTTATTAGTATTTTTTTTTTTGTTCAGTAGATTTAGCAATATTTGTGTGAAAAAAACACTCACTACACTCTAAAAAGCTTTTACATTTTATTTTTTGCAGGTGCCCAAGACTTTTTCACAATACTGTATGTACAAAAAAAAGAAAGAAAAACTCTAGAATGTACTGCGTGTATGTAGTGCTTCAGTACTGCGTTGAACTATGCTGCATGCATTATTAATGTAGGCCTGACTCTATGAGTGTGTGTTTTCTCACCTCTTCATGCCTTCCACCAGTGCGACCTCATCAGGGGAAGAGGAGATGTAGAAAGACGTGGCTTTACCCTGGTGAATTCCTCTCTTAATGCCATCCACAGTCTCTTCCTCTTTCACCTGAACTGTGTGACACAAGCACAGCGCCCGGAAGAAAAGCTCCTCGTGTTCCTGAGAAAAGAAACACAGCGGTGGTCTCACCTTTTTGTCCCATCCGGATACACATTTCCTCATATATGCATCAACTTTAGGTATTCTAAAAATAATGATCACAAGAGCACATGATGCACATAGACATTTACATTTATAGCATTTATCAGATGCTTTTATCCAAAGCGACTTCCATTCTCTAACTAGAGGAGACAGTCTCCCTGGAGCAACTTGGGGTTAAGGGTCTTTGCTCAGGAACCCAGTGGTGGTGTGCTGAAGGTAGGATTCAAACCCATGACCTCTTAGTCCGGAGGCAAGAATCCTTCCCACTGAGCTACCTCCACATAGAAACTACATACAAGAGTAATGAAACAGTATTTTATTATTTATTGTAGACTTCAAACTAATCCAATCTATAAAGGGTAATGACTTCAAAAAAAACTGTAGGTCTATGTTATGGAATTATTCCTATATTGTAATATGCAGCAGTGTATTAAAATACATTGGAATCTTTGTAACACGATGAGTAATGCTTTATACATGCACTATAAAGCATCAGTCAAATCCTGCTCAATTGCACAACAGAAGAAAAATATATATTTAAAAAAAATTCATTTTATATTTAATATTAATATTAATATTAGAACAAATCTGAATTATATAATCAAGACATTGGAAATAAACAGCAACTGTGCATTGGGTTGTGCAAAAGTGTGCTCCATTTATTTACAAATTTAAACAAACCACCAAGTGAAATTTCATTAAGTTTCGGTAGCAGTAAAACTGAAACTGTGATCTTTATACTGATACCACTCTCTATGACTATTTCCTGCAGTTGACCCCCATAAGTAGTAGTAAGCAGTATCATCCTATTGTCTCTACTTTTTCCATTGTAAACTCTATCAGGGCGTGTATGATGCCACAGCCACTCAAAGTCATTTGAGAAGGTGTCTGTTCTTTGGGGAACAGTTCTCTCTAATGACACACGATCGTGTGTGTCCTTAAGCGACCAGAGAGAGGGTGTCAGAGAGTGAATTAACAAAAGGAAGTGGTTAAATGTGATTCTCAAGTTTGCTTCTTCCTTGGAGCTACCAATGGACCTAAACAGTGATGGAAGATTATGCCCTACCAATTAATACCATGGTAATCTCTAACAGGCCTCCTTAAATGGCTTCTGATGCTATATGGCATATTGTTCATTATGAAAATTGACAAAACTAACAGCATTACAGAAAAATGAGGGATTATCACAAATTACAGTCATCATGCTCAGATAGCAAACGTATTCTTAACTGAGTAGCAATTTATATTTAAACTACTTTGACAAATCATGAAGGTGTTTCTCATTACACACAACTCAAGATTCCCATTACAAGTCACAGCGCGTAAACAGACCAAATGTAGCCTGACATATTAGATTTTCATCTTCCCTGCAGGCTGTTGTCGCTTACTGCCACAAGAATTGTTTATATGTAAATGCAGTTTGACATTTTCCCTCCCAAAAAGTTCAACAAATGTATAAAATGGCAGATCTGAACACAGTGTAATAACAGCACGGCTTAAGGGAGCTTATGGAGATTCCAGTGCCAGCGGCTCAGAACCAAGACCAAATAAAAACCAAATAACATGTTTCATTTAAACAGCCCAACATTAAGACGGAGAAGGAGGAAGAGAGAAACATCTTTAACCTTACCAACTTTGGCTTCCAGACATTACAAAGTCAAACTTAGCCAACTGAGCTAATAAGCTAACCCGTCTATTATGTTGAAATTAATTCATGGTATCCACAAAACCTTTTATGCTAATCTTGGTCATGTCTACTCCTGGACTTGGTCTTGACTCAGATTCAATGTGCCTCAGTCTTGACTTGGTTCCATCTAATGAACTAAATCCGCAGCCCCCCAACCTTTTTTGCGCCTCGGACCAGTTTCATGGAAAACAATATTTTCACAGACCGGTACAGATACAACTAAATACAAAGTGCGTTTGTTTTTTACTCATTTTTGCTAGCTTGTGGGCTAAATTTCTTTGATGTACACGGTCACGTAACCGAGACAAGAGGGTTTTTTTTCCTTCAAAATAAAATATCTTTCAGACTCTGATAATCAATAAAATATTTTATTCTGTCTTTCTGTGCCAAATGACTCACGGTGGCTGGGGACCTCTGAACTAAATCACCTTCAATAGTGACTTCCATTGGAGTCTGCAAGGTTTAAAACCTACCTTGGTCTCAGTGCTGGGTGAAGAGTCGATCATGTCGATGCTAGAGGCTCCTGTCATGATCTGTCCATTGCAGATGGCGTGTGGCACGTAAACATGGCCGTCTACGCAGCACTCAATGAATTCCATGTTGTTTTCTGTCAGAGTTCCTGTCTTATCAGTGAAGACATACTCCACCTGAGAGAAAGATAAACAGATAAATGAGAAACAGATAAAACCACTGTAGAATCATTTTACTTACTTCCTACCCACTCATGCAGAAAAATAACTTATAATAACTTACTGGTAGACTAAAATACTGCAATGAACATAAGCTTGATTTAAAATAAACATTGCAACACACAGCTGCTGGTGATGTTTATTTTAAATCAAGCTTATGTGACAAACCGTAGTATAAGATTCAATTATGTAAAATAATAATTAACAATGATCATGGCAATAAACAGCTGGTGGCGCGGGGGTTAGGGAGTTAGCCCTGTGATAGAAAGGCTGTGGGTTTGAATATAAGGACTGCCAGTGGCACCACTGAGGTACTCTTGATCAAGGTACCGTCCCCACACACTGCTCCCAGGGTACTGTTCCCCTGGCTGCCTGCTGCTTCACTCGATGAATGGGTTGAATACAGAGGACAAATTTCACAGTAGTATGTTCACATGTGACAAATGACCACGTTATACTTTAAATTCTTCAACCAAACAATAGTTTTTAACAGCAGACTACGGTTGCCAATTATGTTTTTCATTCTTTCATTAATCCTTGATGCTTAGTCCTTACTAGGGTCATGGGTCCTTACTTCTGTGTCTATTTAATGAGCCTTTTTGTCAAGTTTGTGCCTTAAAACAGAAGCAAAGTCAAAGTCAAGCGGCCCATACTGTGTTAACTGTGTGAAATTCTTTCTCTGCATTTAACCCAGTCACTAAGTGAAGCAGCTGACAGCCGGGAACACAGCACCCGAGGAGCAGTGTGTGGGGATTTGTACCTTACTCAATGGGACCTCAGTGGTGCCACTGGCAGTCCTGGGATTCGACCTATGATCACAGGTGCAGCTCCCTTACCACCAGGCCACCAATTGCCCCATTGGACTGAAGGTTCAGAAATCTTCATATGTGGTTATACTGAATATTTCACAACTGCTTCAAACATGGCTCGGTAAAACCAAACAACCAGAACTACCCATATATAAACTGCAATAGTAACACTTAACCGAAGGCCGGCATTTGTAAGGTTATGTGATACACTGATATATTTTTATAAAGACTAACAGCTGACCTACAGGCTATTTTTGTTCATTTTGATATAACTGTACCTCAGCAAGTGGTATGACAGCTAATACTTTATACAGGCTTATGTCATATATCATGAACAGCTGAAAAGGCTTATGTAGGTAACAAGCAGTTAAGTGCTGCCATAGCAGTTAAAGTCAGCGCTTTTCAGGACCTTCACTTGAATCTCTACTCTGAAAACATTTTTCTTCACTGCTAAAGCATGGAAATTAGGGCTCACCTGCCCGAGTTCCTCATTAAGATCCGACGTGTTGACGAGGGCGCCCTCGCCCAGCTCCTCATCAAACATCTCGTCATCCCATGAGATGAAGTAGGAGCCCAGAAACTTCTGCATCTCTACGGTCACGTACATAGACACAGGAATGATGTAGTTGAAGAGGACCATGAAAGCCAGGAAGTCTGTGAACGCTCTTATCAGCTGTGGGAACACAAAGAATGGGATGAAAACTGCACAGCAAGCGGAGATGCTCTGTGTGTTCTGACACCTTTCTATCTCAGCCAGCATGAACTTCTAAGCAACTTCAGTAGCTCTTTTGTGGAGTCAGACAGGATGAGCTAGACTTCGTTCCCCAAATGCATCGATGAGCAATGACCCTGTCCTTAGTACTAGCCAGACGTAGAAAACACTTTCAGCTGCTTTATGGGAAATGTAGTTTGT
Source organism: Brachyalestes nurse (assembly GCA_037974405.1). Classification (NCBI taxonomy): domain Eukaryota; kingdom Metazoa; phylum Chordata; class Actinopteri; order Characiformes; family Alestidae; genus Brachyalestes; species Brachyalestes nurse. Next base: position 21,887,267 of record JBBPCY010000082.1, on the reverse strand, counting down.
AGAGTGGTATAAGCCCTGGTGGGGTTTTCTATAGATCAGGAAAACAAGTCTTTAAAACCAAAGAGAAGAGATACTTGTTTCCAGTATATTAATGGAACACAGCCTGAGACCATAAGCACCATTAGATGTTGGGATGTATTGTACGTACTATATGGCGTTGTCTCTCCGTCTCTGTTTTTTGGTTGTACCAGGGCTCGTCTCGGTTTGGGTCGGCCTGCCACATGTACTTAAGGACGGTATTGATCAGGGCTTTACTGATCAGGATGCACAAGTAAACAATCAGGTATGCATTCATAGACCTGTAAAAACACAACACAGAGAGTAATCATTGACTCTGGTCTGTAAAGGTTAACGACAGGACTAATGGAGAGTAAGCTGGCTCTACATCAGTGCTAGGAATGGGAAATACAATAGCAATTTATTTTCTCATTATTATTTTATTCATGTAAGTCTGATGTTCTTCCTGTTCCTTTTGAAATAGATTATTTTGTCACTTTATTCACTTTATTTATTTATTTGTTTGTTTGTTTTTTGCAAGACTGTGCTGCTAGTGCATTCTGTCTTCTTTTTGCAAGGCTCAGAAAAATGAATATATTGTGTGCGGTCTTCTGGTATCATGACTTTATATTTTGCCACGTCGACCACCTTGAATTAGCTGCAGCACAGCCTCTAAGGCCAGAGGGTTCACTTGGGCTCAAACTGAGTTTCCATAGATCTCTTCCATAGATCGCCCAGGGTCTATTAGATCCCAGCAGTTAGCTATGGATCCGAAGCTATTAGCGGACTCCGGTCCGGAAGGTCCAATCTAAAAACAGCTCAGCGACACTGAATTACGTCCCAACAACCGACTTTTAACTGTCTTCTACCAACTTTAGAGTGAAACTGGATATTGTATATATCACACAAGTGATAAGAAATCATTAAAACAGAAAGTCTAACAGTCTGCTTTGCTCACATAACAAGGTAAAACATGCATTAAAAACCACGACTGAGCATGTATTACATAGAAAACACTAACAATTGAGTTATACCGAAAAAAAAACCAGGAGGAAATACGGCAAATAATGATGACTCACTTTTCTACAGCGGAGCGTTTCTGCGATTTGGACTGGTAGTTCAGGGCCATTTTGGTCTCCATGCCTGTGTAGATAGCCACCGCTGTATGAGAGAAACACTCAAGTTAGCGAAAGGTGAGTACTGTGATATGGAAATGGGAAAAAAAAGAAGCATTTTATAGACTCTATAAGCAACATCCTGACAAGAAGAGCTCGCATTTGCTCTAATGACAAGGTCACCCTGCACCCCGTTTCTGTCTGGAGAGTCCAGAACATTAACGATTACATAACACTGGTTCCCTCCACGGAGAGAGGGGCTATTACTGCTTAACGACCATTTCATAACGAAACAAAGACTTTCACACAGTCGGAGCTAACGAGACCCTAACAGTGAGAACAGTCACGAGTGAAGCATAACAAAGCTCTCCTTCTCTCTCTCTCTCTCTCTCTCTTCAACCATCCCACTCTCCCGAGAATCTCTTTTTCCTTTCCTCTCCTTCTTTCTTTCCTATCTCCTCTTCTCCATTTTCTCCCTTTCACCCTCCATCTTTTTGTTACCCTTATTTTCTTTCCTTCTGTCTACCATCCCACTCTCTCTCTATCTACTCTTTTTCTTTTCTTTTTCCTCTTTTTCTTTCGAATCTCTCCTCCATTTTTCTGTCTTCTCCTCTTTCTTTCCACCTTTTTGTTCACTCTCTTTTCTATTTATCTTTCTCTCATGTTCTTTCCTGTTTCCTAGCAGCCCACTCTCTCCCTTTAATCTCTTTTTCCTTTCATCTTCCTCTTTTTTCTTTCCAATATCTCCTTCTCCATTCTTCTATCTCCGCTCCACTTTCTTTCCATCTTTTTGTTCTTTCTTTCCTTTTCTATTTATGCTTCTCTCTCATTTTGTTTTCTCTTTCCCTATCCCCTCTCCTTTTCATTCCTACCATCCCACTCACTCTCTCGAATCTCTTTTTCTTTCATCTTCCTCTTTTTCTTTCCAATTTCTCCCATTCCATACTTCTCTGTTCTCTTCTTTCGTTCCTACTCCCTCTCCTTTCATATCTCTCCCCTGCTCTTACTTATATTTTCCTCTTTTTTCCCTTTTCTCCAGTTAAAGACTTCATTGTGATCTCTCAGTCACTTCAGTAGCTCATTTAATGACAGTAAAACTGATCTAGAGAATGACTTGCACTACAGCAGCATTACTGTACAGATGACCTCTGTGTGTACTGTATTCTTTACCATAAATGTACTCTGTGTTCTTCAGTGTGGCTCCTCGCAGCAGCAGGTTCTCAGAACCCAGAGGTCTAAAATATTCAGAACAGGGTCACACACACCAGAAAAGAGGAGAGTTTTACTCTGTTTTGATAAAGTACAGTAAAGTGTATGTACAGCCGAGGAGGAGAAAATGCATGCTCAGCTATAAATTTAGGATTCTCCTCAGCAGATAAAAGCTGAATGTTAAATTTTCCACACACCTCAATCTCACTCATGCACACACACACACACACACACACACACACACACACACCTTTGATTGGGAGTCAGATTCTTGCGTATGGATTTACCTTGCAATAGGCTCATCTCGGTCCAAATAAATATTGATGCGTCCCACAAATCTACAGAGAGGGAGAAAGACATGGGGGGAAGGGGGCGAATAGAGAGGGAGACGGGGGGCAGAGAAATAGAGAAAAATCGAGAGAGAGAGAGAGAGACAGAGATAGAGGGAGACAGAGACACAGAGAGATAGAGACCTTAAGCGACTTGTGTCTGTGGATTATGTGTGAGGTGTGTGTGTGTGTGTGTGTTGTCATTAGTTGTGCTTTAAAAGCAGTGTGTGTTTTACACAGAGTGTGATATTCACTATAAGTTTGTGGAGGTCTTAGCGTGTGTGTATGGATATAGAGTGCGTGACTCACTTGTACAGATCTGGTTGGGGTTGTTCACATTCTATAGTGGCCTGTATTGTATCCACCTCCTCTTCTGTGTTAAAGGCCTTGGTGTCCTGAACTGCATAATAGGTCTTTGTGTGTGGAGAGAGAGAGTGACAGAGAGAGAGAGAGAGAGAGAGAGAGAGAGAGACACAGAGAGAGAGAGAAATAGACAGAGAGAGAGAGACAGAGAGAGAGAGAAAAAGAAAAAGAGAGAGAGAGAGAGAGAGAGAGAAAGAGAGAGAGAGAGACATAGAAAGAGAGAGAGAAATAGACAGAGAGAGAGAGAAAGAGAGAGAGAGAGAAATAGACAGAGAGAGAGAGAGAGAGAGAGAGACAGAGAGAGAGAGAGAAATAGACAGAGAGAGAGAGACAGAGAGAGAGAGAGAAATAGACAGAGAGAGAGAGAGCAAGAGAGAAAGATATAGAGAGAGAGACAGAGAGAGAGGGGAGTGAGAAAGAGAGAGCGAGAGAAAGAGACAGAAAGAAAGAGAGACAGAGAGAATGTGACGCACACTCACAGATTTCTCACTAATATTTCTCACAGACTCTCTCTAATGAACTAACAAGAGATGAGTTTTTTTCAGTTTTTCAGTTCTTATGTTGCTTTACGCTCTCCCAGTCTTACAGATGTGACATAATAATAATAATAATAATAATAATAATAATAATTCTACAGCAAACAATTATATGTAAGAATATATATAAAAGAACAAAAAAAAAACAAATGATACATATAATGATTATGTTTCTACATACTAAGGACTATGTCTCGATTAATTAATTGATGAGCTCATTAAAGCAATTTCTTATTTTATGTTGTACTGACATGGTAGAAGTCATATTACCCCTCCTCCACTACCTGTAGTGTGCTGCAATGTGCCTGAATTACTGTGTATCGTATGAAAAACATAGTGTTATAAAGAGCTTTTGAAACTGTGTGCATTTGTTCTAAAAAGCACTGTGGAGCAATTTTTTTCATACACATAATGCAAAATATCAGCATTTTTCTTTAACCTTTGTCATCAACTAGTGACAGTAGGCTGTAATTGTTGGAGCCTTAAACAACAACGAACAATAGCTATTACTAACTTAAGCGGTTTTTCCCCTAGAGAACTGTGGGAAATGTAGGACTGCAGTGTGCATCATTCACCTTGTGACTGGACTCCCCATCCAGGCTGGCAGTGGTGACGAAACAGGTTCCGTCGTCTCTACTGGTGGACAGCAGAATGAGGTCGCAGGGGAACGTCTCATCCTCCTTCACCAGAACCACGTCACCCACCTACAACACCAAACACCAACCAGAGTAACGCTAAAGCTCCTGAATTCATCTACTGCTCACTGAGGTCCAGCCGGATGCAATTAAAGACATTATAACCCTTAGAAGTGGCAGATATTGGGGCTGACTCAAGATTCTTTATTTATCACATGCATAGTTATACAAGTACAACACAAAGTGAAACGTATCCTGAACTGCCCCTTTTTTATAACTGTGCAAAAGTTACAAAATAAAAAGCTAAATTTAAACACATATCTAAAAATTAAAAAATAAAAGCACAACATGATAAAAGCATGTTGTAATTCTGTATTCATTATTTCATGCAACAGGGAAATTTCTAAACTTAATGTTTAGTGAGTTCAGTGTTTGGAAGCAGTTCTAAGTTTGTAAGGAGTTCTAAACTACATTTAGTTACAGAGCACAACCGTAACACACTCTGTTGACACTGTTGTTTTTGTTTTGTTTTTTAAAAAGCATTGATTCCAAACAACCATGAATGTCCCTCGTTTAAAACAGTGAAAAGGTAAATATGCACCCTTCCACTGAGAAAGTGAATATAGCGGGTCTATTAAACACGAATGGACCTTAAGGACTGCTTTATTCAGGTAGTTAACATTCAGTTCCCCATTACTGGAGACGTGGATGTGGTCTAAACAGGTTAAGAGCGGTTTTGCAGGTTAAGAGAGGTTTTAATGGAAATGATTCCAGCTATATGTCTGTTTGTTAGCAATATTAGTCCTGCAGATGCAGTTATAACATTTGGACTCCGAACGTGTCTAAGCTGATCAGCAACATCTGAGATAAGAGGAAAATATCTCTGGTATGTTTGAAGTATATATTCCTGATAGATCTCTTAGATCTGCAGGAGCTGATCAGCTAGTGGTGTAAACAGCTGAAACTAAACATGGTGAAATGGTGTTTATCCACTATGTTGTTCACAGTTTATCCACTATGCTATCCATCAGTATCAGATCTGCACCAACTGTAGCTTTTAAAAGCTGCTAAAAATTGCACAATTCTCCTCTGCCTTCTTTTAAACATTTAGACTTTTAATCTTATTTTATTGATTTTCTATGTACTCTTATTTCTTCCATTATTTTATTCTATTTTGTTTTGGTTTTTTTATACTATTTCTGTAAAGCACAATGAATGAGCTTTTGTGTACGATAATGTGATATAAATAAACCTGAAAACTGAAATAGTCTGAATAGTCTGAAATAGTTGCTTTGACCCACTAGTTGCTACGTTCATAAAAACACCGATTTTAATTTTGTTCTTTATGTCATAAAATTACAAGAGTGACAGAAGTCTTGCTTATTTGAAATCATTTGGCCGACATGTGGTCAGGTATCACATTTCTAAAGCTTTTATTGAAAGATTTTATGCCAAAAGAGGTGAAGTTGCTAGCGAGCAGTGCATGCAAGCTAGAGGGACAGTTAGCATTAGCACTGAGCTGTGGTCAAGGCTTGAAAGAATGCTGAAAAGCTCAATTTAAGTAAAAGTATGGCTAATGCGCTACTGTAATGATTCTTCACTTGGAGTCTTGTTGCAGTTCGCCTGAACTTGAAAGAAGAAACAGAAAAACAGAAAACGCTCATGCTAGCAACTTTGAAGTCATCTGCACACACGGATTTTTAAACACCACAAACCAACGTCCTAAATTCCCTTTTTCCAAACACCTACACCAACGTAAATCTATAATTCCTATAGAGTGTGTGTGTGCGGGACCTGTTGGTGCGAGATTGAGAGAGTTACGTAAGGGATTATAGACGCTGACTGGATTACTGGGAGAGGAGGAGGGAGGGGGGTGCACATTCTCTCTCCCAGTCTCTTTATCTTTCTCATCATTTCCATTTTCAGTTTCTGCTTCAGAGAATGAATGAGGCTTCAATCAGACATTTCAGCACACATTAGTTCTCCAGAGCTAACAGAAAGAAAAAAAAATACTGCGCTGAAACGATTCCAAACACGTTCCGCAATAAGAAAGCAATGAAATCCCAGCCGGTGGAGAAGCAAAGCTACTCAGAAAAAAAGAAAAACAATTTACAAGAAAAACGTAGGCTGCTCTCTTGATTTTTTTCTTGACGTGGGAAAGGCAAGTACTGGGATTCTGGTCACATAGTGGGTAACGTGGGGACGCGCTGCTATTTGGCTTGTTGTCATGCCAACCGGTTGATGCCAAACACTAACTGTGACAACGGAGTCAGCTCAATTGTATTATGGGCTAGAAAAATAACTTCTGTTCTTTAACCCCATGTCCTTTAAAAAGTGCGGATTTCAAATGACATGCTCTGTTGATTTTCAAATTGAAACTAAATACATATTCTGTACGGCGAACGCACTGACACATGACATTTTCTGCCAGATTTACTGTACAATTACAGTCCCAGTTAAACACAACGGGAACGAGGTTTCCAAAGTACCAGTTTATAGCACATTTTTCTCTAAAAAGAAGAGATTTGTTGTTATGACTGTAAGGGTTCATTGTGTTTTTCTTCAGTTCTCAGGGAAAGTGAGGGAAATGTGTATATATATATACACCTTTACATTGTCACTAAGGGTAATGTATTAAGCTGAGTTTTAATTTAAAGTAAAGTATTTTGAGAGAATATTTGGATTTACACAAATTTGCGTTTGTTTCACTATACATGGG
>JBBPCY010000082.1:21840304-21851294 GCA_037974405.1 Brachyalestes nurse | reverse complement strand
TCTGTCTCTCTCCCTCCCCCCCTATTTCCCTCTCTCTCCCTCTCTCTCTCTCTCCCTCTCTCTCTCTCTCCCTCTCTCTCTCTTCCCCTCTCTCCTGCTCCCTCTCTCTCTGTGTCTCTCTCTCTCTCTCGCTCTCTTGCTCCCTCTCTCTCTCTCTCTCTCTCTCTCACTCCACCCCCGCCTCTCTCAGGAGGTTGGGAGGGAGTGAAGGTGAAGCAGACGGAAGGTGGGAGGTTCTAATTGCCTGAGGTTTTGCTGCCTCAAAACTGGACGCTGATGTGGATTAATTTAGTGGTACTTTGCTAAATGACTCGTGTAGAAGTGGACCGGGGGTGGGGGGGGGGGGTCTCGTTGAAAGAAAGGCGTCATTTTACATGCTAAGTGACTGTTTTGAGTTTGAAGGAATGTATGTTTGTAGCCTGAATGCTAATGCATGTGTGTTTTTAATTATTGTACAGTATATTGTGACTCTATTTAATTTGCAGCATTTTTTTAAATCACTGCACTGAATTGGTGCTCTCTATGAACCAGCTTATTACCTAGGTTATCTGGGTCATCAGTTATCAAATGCATTAGAACATCATGATATGCCTGCATTAATTTTGGAATTGTACAACGTATTATACGTGGTATTAATGATTCAGAATTATACAAATAACTACTTGCTCTAAAGAACATTATATAAATTTATATTCCCTCACTGCACACACAGTTTTGTGATACCTTGTACATAAAGAATCACATCAAATTTAGTATTAATTGGGCTAAAATTGGGAATTCTATTAAATCTATTAAATCCCTTCTTAAAAAATAGCCGTTCAAATAAATACATTTTAAAAAATGTGCACCACTATTCCAAGCCAAACGGCACAAAGACCTCAAACCGCAACACCCCCCTCCACCCCCTTCAGTGTTTGAATAGAGGTTAATAATGTGTAATCAGCTGAAGCCTGGAGGAGGGACTGGAGCGAGTCCTCAGTTCTGAGGCTCTGTGTGCCACGAGCACTCTTACTGATGAAAAAACGAAAAACACATCCCCTACTCAACCCCTCCTCTTCGTCCTTCTCTCTCTCTCTCTCTCTCTCTCTCTCTCTCTCTCACTCTCTCTCTCTCTCTCTCTCTCTCTATTCCTTGCATCTTTCTTTCGCCTTCACTTCATTATCTATTTCTTTCTGCTTCCAGCAGAGCAGTGAAGTGTGGGGCACAGAGAGCGAGAATGTCATGGTGTGTGTGTGTGTGTGTGTGTGTGTGTGTGTGTGTGTATATGTAAGTGTGTGTGTGGTGTGTATATATATAATACATACACACACACACAGAGCTATATAGATATATAGTGTGGATATGTATGCATACAAACTACATACATATAAATACACATAAAATGTGTGTATATTATATTTGTGTATATACATACATTACGGAGAATAGCGAGGGATTATGGCATGCATAGTGTGTGTGTGTGTATTGTGTAATAGTGTACTACATGTACAATAGGGAGCCATCCGGGACAGAGAGTGAAGGAGAGAAAACGAGGTGTGTATGTCTCCGTGTGTGTGGTGTCATGGCGGCAAATGGAACGTATGGGCATCCACAAGTTACCAGCTTGGCTAGGCTGAACCTGCCCATAAAAACATCACCAGATAAAACACTCCCTTCCTCCAGCCCTCCACATTAGCAATTCAAGTGAGACTGCAGGCTGCGCTGTCCGTCAGGGGCCATACTGCTCTGTGAGTGGCTGGCAGCGAGCGCCTGATGGCGTGGGATTGGATGAGAGATTGAGCGCGGAGGCCGCTGTAAACAGAGCGAGCTCCAACAGTGCAGAGAGGGGAGGGAGAGAGAGAGAGAGAGAGAGAGAGAGAGACACTCACACACTCAAGCAAGACTGTTTTGCGGATTTTGCCGAGACCAGCAATCAACCCTGCCTCCTCATTAGGACATTTTAAGGACTACAGACCTAAATCAGGGCGACAAGCTTCATCCTGTTTCTCTGGAATAGTGGCTTTATTAAGGTGATTGTTGCCATAACCATGGCGATGGAGCCCACTGCTGCTGTAAGAGGTAACAACCGCTCTCCATAGTGATGGACATAGCAACCAGCTCAGCATCTCTACATCGAGTCTCTATGGTTATGATACCAATAGACCTCCCTGTATTTGTGTGTGTGTGTGCGTGTGTGTGTGTGTATACATTATTGCTGATAACATGGATTTTGAGCACAGGAATAAGCTTCCGATTGATGTACTGTAATAGAAGAATATGCAGAGATTCCTTTAAGCGTGGTCTGCAGTGTTCAGGCAGATTCCGTAAGGAACTGGGATCTACATTCATGTTGAAAGAAGAGTACAATGTAACACTGTATTTAAAAATGTTCACAGGTACAGTATACTGCTGAATGCTATTACATGGATGTTTAAAGACATGCATTGTGTACTACACTATATTACCATACACTAAGGGTTGAATGGATATTATCAGTAGGTTCTGATGATTAGGATTGTATACATATGAGTATACTGGGCTGATAATTTGTGATTTTCCAATATTTTTAAGAATAAATGGTTCTGTCATCTAACATACTTTTCAGTTCATCTGTAAAATTCAGGCCTGTAGTAGTGTGTGTGTGTGTGTGTGTGTGAGAGAGAGAGAGAGAGAGATAAATTTGCTGCCATGGTGACCATGCTGCTTTGCTTCGTAGCCTCAGCTCATCAGGAGTTGGCTTCATCCTGGTCATCGACCGCAGGCAAGACAGATGGGCATCGGTGAAGGGAACACTACTGCGCATCGCGGTGAGTGAACCACTCTAAATATGTGTCTACATTCAAACAAGCAGACACACACACACACACACACACTGCACATGCACATATATAGACAAAAATCAAAATAAAAAAAAACTGATGAATAATATGTCATTTTCTGCACATTTCAGTGCATATATTGCACTGTGTGTGTGTGTGTGTGTGTGTATAAGTGTATGTGTGTGTATGTATGTTTGTGGATGACAAATCCTTGGTGTTCCCACGTTGTCCAAAGCGAGGGAAAACAAACCACTCACTTCTTTTTATAGAAACTCTCAATATTTCATATGCAGTCTGCACCACTCAGAGACACCACTCCACTCCTGCAGTCCTCTAAACATAGAGCCGGCCCTGACTGCACTACACTGCATTCAAACACTTTCAGCATCCAAAGTTAGGCTCAAATCGCTTCTGAGATCTGAACCTTCAGTTCACCAAACACACAGTCATGCAAAGTTTGGCCACCCCTCATATGTTGATTTTCTGGTTGAAAATAACTAGTCGTACCCATTCAGAGCACATTTACTGTTTATTTGCTCAGCTTAATGTATGTAATACATGTTTTTTAGTCAATAATTAAACTGTAATTAGGCAAGTCTGCAGAGCAACGTCATCTCAGTGTGTCCCATGTCGAGAATCTCTAGTTATTTTCAACAAAAAATGTAATGTGATTGGCTTCTGTTATTTTAAGCTGCTTCAATACACTAGCTGCTCTTTGCATACCAATAGAAATGGTGTAGAACTGAAATAAAATCTAATGACATTACTGAGAGAGTGTTTTTTTTAGGAGAGTGTTTAAGGGAGTGTTTGTTTTTTCTTCTGTAAACTTGCCATTTCAGAGACGTTTTGTTATGACAGTGCCAATGTGAAACCACTGTCACTTAATTCTGCATGTTCAGATGAATCTTGCGGCCACTCAGGTGTGGATTAGACTTTTCTGAAGAATGTTTCAGTGATGTGGGTGGTTAAGCTCTTCATAATTTCATGATGTTCACTTCATATTTCTGGAGGACTGAAGGTAGAAGTGATAGACTGTGATAGCAGTGTCTGCTGAGGTTGTGTGTATAACGTTGATGTTGATGTTGATGTTCAGTGTCGTGTTTCATCCTGTTTTGCTGCCCGGTGGTCCTCGTGGTCAGACTCTCAGTGGGACTCTTGGGTTGTCAACAAGTGTAGAACCCACAGGGGGTATTCCACAGGGGCCGTTTGGGGGCCAGTGTGTGTGTGTGTGTGGGCAGTCGGTCAGTAGGGGAGAGGTCACTGAGCTAATCTGATTAGCAGCGTTTAGTGGATCAGCTGGGAAACTCTACTGTCCTGATGATTCCTCTTTCAGCTAATGGAGTAAATCATTATTTGTTCTTCAAAGAAATTCCCTGATTTGTAAATGTGGGCAGAAACTATAGGATTTTTTTTCCCCGTGAATGTTTCTTGTCCTTATGCCAAGGTTACATTTCTTTACTTTTCAGTGTAAATTCAAGCTGACTATGAGTAGAAATGTAGTTTATGTAAATTGTAGGCTCTCTTTACACTGTTTACTACAGTTTGGGTTTAATGACATTTAGGGCTATTGTTAGACCTGGGCATATGGGATTACAGCACTGAATTTTTTTATGAATTGCCCTGGATCTGTAATAATAATATTTTTATTAATAACAATAATATTAATAATAATAACAATAATATTAATAACATTATTATTAATAATAATAATAATATTAATATTAATATTAATATTAATATTAATATTAATAATAATAATAATCGGTGTTGTGCACGAATGCGTTCAAAGAACAGCGTTTATTGAACATGTTCCTATTTTTGGTGAACGCTGAACTGAACGAATCAGTTTACAAATTCTGAACGGGGACGTGAGCGACGTTCACTCTCACGAGACGAACACAGCTCACGTTTTACGTTTGCTAATTGCAGGCTAGCGTGGTCGGACTAGTTTGTTTAATCATTTGAGTCTGTTTTTTTAAGAAATCGGTGTAGATTTAGAAAAAGATTTTAAAAGCCACACGTTTTGTTTACTTTTAGTTATATTCTTTTCTGAGCACTTTAAAAGATATTTTCTGAATGTTGCAGGCAGACACGGTTTGTTTACATTTTGTGTTAATATAAAATTTCCATATACATTATACCTGCATTATACCTACTTTTTTTTTTACTTTAACTTAACATGATGCTTAAGAGGTAAGATCTATTCTCGACCTCTAAATTGGTTTTTAATTTAACTTGTGTCTGTGATTATTCAGTGGTATGACAGAAAGAAGGAGAAGATTGAATGAGTTTCCGATAGAAGGACGTTGAATTGAAAATGTAAAAAAAAAACAAAAAAAACAAATGTGATATAAAAAAAAACTCCAAAAACGAATGAACGAATGTGAACTAGTTCATTTTTTGAGCTGTGAACTTAATTCAAAATTGAAAAAAAAAATAACTATGAACATGAACTAGTTCATTTTTATTCACATTGTCTCCCATTAGAGCCAAAAACAGCCCATTTTTGATTAAAACAACAAGCAGCATATGTAAAGTCCCTCAGATATGATTGTAGAAGGCAGATGATGCTTGACAGTACAGCACAGACATGCTCTGATGATTTTTGATTGATCGGTCATTTGGTGCTCACGTTGAAATGTTTCACTTATAAATCTTACCAAACTAAGGAAACGGCATAATTGGTCTTCCCACACAAAGAGGTTATTCCATTATGCTAAACTTAATGTTGCCAGTAGTTATTGAGGACTTGAAGGCACAGTCACACTAAATACAAAAAAATTAGCCTGGCAGACCTTATGTGATTTCAATTGGAAATTGACTTGGGAAAGAAAATCTTGAAAAATAATTCAGATAGTTTCACTTTGTACCAACTTTGTAAATCTTGAGCCACTGGAAAACAAGATTGGAATATGATGGGCCACTGTGACTATGACTTGTTAACGTTGCGGGTTCCAAGTGAACACGTTTATCTTCCAATCTAGTCATACTAGAAGACTATGAATGAATTCCTGAAATTCAGCATTTTCAGCAGTTGAGGGAGTAGAGGCCAGGGACCTCGGGCCCACATGTCTATGTCTCATCTGAGCCATTTTTTCAAACAATCATTTAGGTTGTTGCTTCATCGTGTCATATTATAATTTGTATAAAGTTCAGTTTGCAGCCCCTTATCCCATTTCGCCCACTAAAGTAAAAGTTGTAATATTCTACCCACACTAGTTGTTATAAGTTGCTTGCACATACCAGTCTAAACATACAGCCTGCATTAGTAACATGGTGTGGCTGGTTTTGTTTGGGAAAACAAAAGGACGATAAGATTTTACGTATAATTAGACTTTTTTTCACTGGATTTAGCAAACGAACGCATTAGCAGACTATACTTAGGCTCTTGTCCATTAAAATGAATCAATCAGAAAAGTGTGTAGAGTAGGTACAAAGGGGGTGAATTAGATTAAGCCTGACTTAATTTCATTATTCAATTAGCACAAATTACAGACATCAGCTGATCTAGCCGATCTGCATTTTAAAGCAAGGGCTGAGGGCTCTTGGCTTGAGTTGTGTTTACGTTTGTATTGACTGGCCTGTGTAAAATGTGAAATGCGGCACGGCTGGACCACAGACTCTTCAGTGCATTAATAAATGATTGGGTAAGGATGGAGGATGCGGAGCCGCGTGCTGGATATTAGCTTACTAGTCCTGGTGCTGGAATAATGCACAACTGAGCCTCTGTGGGGGGTTTTGTTGTGGGGAGCGAATGTAAAGAGGGGAAAAAAGATTAGGATTGGAAAACTTGAAGCCATAGAAGCCAAAAATAGCAAACGCTTGTTGTAAGCAGGCTCTCTTCCTTTCTTTTTCTTTCTTTCTTTCTTCCTTTCTTTCGCCCCCTCACTCTGTCTCTCTCTCTCTCTCTCTCTCTCTCCCTCCCTCCTGTCTTTCTCTTCTCTTTCCTTACTCTCTGTCACTCTTTCCCTCCTCAGCCTTCTCCATTGCATTTATTTTTTTATTCTTTCTTTCATTATTTTTTCTTTCTTCTTTCTCTCTCTCCCCCTCATCAACCCTTTCTGTTGCTTATATTTATTTATTTATCTATTTTTTTATTTGTTCATTCACCTATTCATTTATTCTTTCTTTCTTTCTTCCTTCCCTCATTTTTCTTCCTTTCCTCCTTCCTTTCTTTCTTTCTTCTTTCCTTCCTTTCTTCCTCTCCTTCTTTCCTTCCTCCTTGCGTCCTTCCCTTCTTTGTTAGTTTCTTTTGTTTCTTTCTGTGTGTCTTTGTCCCAGGATTGGGAAATGCTGCACTAACCTGTAGAAGCTGGTGAAAACAAAAGCATGTTTTAATTTTGTATTATTTCTCATTCACTGCTCGTTTATACAAGAAATTCTCTAAATATCACATTAGTGTTTGCAAGTAGAAGTGATATTTTATCGTTGTTTGATTATGATGAAGTGTACTACAGTTTGACACTGAAATAATGTCGTGTAATGAAATAACAGAAGTGCAGGCTTCAACCTGTTAATGCAGAGTGTGAATGCAGGTCAGTGTGTAAGTGGAGTTACAGTTAAATGTGTCATTTTAACACCAAGCAACGACTGAAGTAAAATCTTGTAAGTGTTAATCAACACTTTAATAGAAAGTGTTAAGCCTGTTACTGAGTGCTTCATCCTGGTGACTGTGTGTTTATGTACTGAGTTTGTTGGTTTAGTATTCTATCCCACCTGCAGCAGTGTATCATCTTTTGTACTTGCTGATTATCTTTTCACTCTAAAGAAGAAATTCTGTATTTTTTTCCCCCTTTTCTAAACACAGCAGTATCTCTGAGCCTGCGGCAGTACCTATGTATTACAGAATGTGAAAGCTTCCTCTTTCATCCTTTGTCTCTCTGTCGATCTTTGTGTGTGTGTGTGTGTGTGTGTGTGTGTGTGTCTCTCTCTCTCTCCCCATGTATTTTTTCTTGCCATTTCAAACCTGTTACCTGTTAGTCATGCATTCAGTTGGTAGTAACAATGTCATTTCTTTCTCACTCTCTTTCTCTCTCTTACTCTTGTTTGTGTGTATCTTCCTTTCAGTACTGCCTATTGCTTTTCTTGCTTTCGCCCCCTCTTTCTATAATTCACATCTCTCTGTCTCTCTCTCTCTCTCTCTCTGCACATATGGCTAATTGGGAATGGTTGTCAGCGGTGCAGCTGCTGGGGAAGTGATGATTGCTGTGGCTGAGGGGGAGCTGAGCTGAATTCATGCCGCTTCGTCATCCTCTATGGCTTAAAAATCCAACTAACAGATGAGAAAATTCATAAACATACACTAACAAATTGAAGTCACTGTCTGCAGTCAAATTTTAGCTATTTTCTTCTTGGATAATTTTAAGTTGCTAAGTCTCTTTGATGCAAAATAATCTGTCCAATTATTTCTTAATCATTAAAGACCAGTCCCTTAAGACCAGCATCAAATCACTTGCAAAAGTTGGATTTGGTGTGTGTTAATCAATTAGCATTTAAATTGTAATCTGAAAAACACCTTTCAGCACCATGGTTCGGTGGACAGCTCCCGGTCATCCTGGTCTGTAACTCATACAGAGCACTGGGAGCAACCCCCCCCACCCCATCCCATCGCCCCTTCCAAATCGCTTTAGCACATTATAATATATGCAAATAAATGCAAATGGTTGGTAATTGGACACAGATAAACATCTTCGCCAATTCGGCTGAAGCATAAATATTACGAGGAGCCAGCCATATTGGAGTTACCTCCACAGTTGTGTTTATTTGGCACCAGCAGCTTTTTTTCTACAAAACCACATGCAGGCCTTTCACACAAATTTGTATTATGCAAATGTGTATTTTATTTTATTATGCAAATATTCATAATGTAACAATTGGAGAACTTAGAGATTTTGTCAAAACATTGTTCCTGTTGTTACATATACAGTGTCAAAGCTGGAGAGCCTTATAACAATGTGGCTGGGCCCGCCATTATAATAAATTAGTCATTTATAATTATAATTAAAGTCAAACTGTCACAGTCACAAGAAAACCATATACATTTTTGTGAATAGAATTTTCTTTCCACCATTTGAAAACACCAAACTGCCTTTTGAACTGTGTGAATTCATGATGGTTAGAATAACATAAATGGTCAAAAAAAATGTATAGGAAATAAAACTATTACTTATAATAATAAATAAATGAATAATAAATAATAAATAAACAAACATTGCTAAACAGCTTTACACTCTTACAGAAAAGGATGCCTGAAAGGTTTATTTGCATGATGCCATAAAAATAAACCTTTTAACATTTCTTGAATGGTTTCAAAAACATTTTTTGTGCATATGTGTAAATATCAAGACTCCTGAAAACACCAAATATTGTTCTTCATGCTTATTTACAAACAAGTTCACCCTTTAGAGAATGAAAAATGTTTTTTCTGCAACATTGCCCCAAAGAACCCTTTGTGACCCTTGTTTTTGAAGACTCTATGATGATAAATCAGCAGGCTACCGTAGATTACAAATGCTTATCTATTGGACGACTTGGTAACACGCCCTTCAAAATGAAGTGGTTCATTTTAACCACCTTTCTTCATTCCCCAACCTGCTGGTCTGCTCTGAGCTGAATCTTCAGGTCCGTATCCATTAGCCTGTAGCGGTTCTTCATCCTCATGATGTCCCCAGCTCTGCCCCCCCTCCCAGGGGAGGTTATTAAGGGACAACGTCCTGTTTGCAAAAAAGGGGATCTCGCTCGTCCTTGCGAGAGTCGCTCTTTGATGGTGCTTTGATGAATAAGGCTGGAGGGCCATATTGAAATGCAGCAGGGCCTTAGAGCGGTGCTGAGTGTAGCATGAATTTAGAAAAGTACGTTAAGAAAAAGAAGGTACAAGGATTTTTATTGATATACTCCTGTTTCCTTTTCCTGTTCTATACACTGCCATTGTAAAAAAAGAGCACTGTTATCATATAGAGCATATAAAACCAGTTTTGTAGCAGATATGTGTATACAATAGTTCTAATAGGGTCACTCTTTATAAAATGTTAGTTTAGTTTGAAAACGAGCCTTTCATTGAATGGTTCTTGAAAGAAAATAAATGTCTGAGGAACCTTTTTACACACCGCAGATGTAAAAGTTTCATGGAGGAACCTTTTTACCTAAAGTATATTTATAGTATGTGTTGTTTTCTTCAGGATCCACCAGACTTATATCTCAGAAATGAGTATAGCTCCTAACTAAAAGAATCATGTTTGTAAACAAAGTACAAAATGAGCTAAAATGACACTCCTATAAATGGCATCACTCAAAAAAACACATTCCCTGTTTAAACCCTGTACTATACAGTTTTATAGGTTTTATTATTATGCTTTAGCAGGAAACTGTGAAAATGATGAGATTTTTGATGAGCAGAGCTGCAGTGATTGAGAAAGCTGTAGAACGTCAGCTAGACATTGCAGAAAAAAATATCTCTACAGTTTATTATTTGTCATTTAACTTAAACCTTATTTAGGTATAAATTTAAGTCTACAAAACATCTGAAAATGTTTAATATTTCTGTGAACGCTCCATGCCATTGTTAAAAGTAGATAAAAAAGTGTGATTTGTATTAGTTATATGAACTGTATAATTTTATTAGTGTAATGTGTGCAAGAGTTAAGAGACCCCAGTCAAGCTCCTGTGTGCTGATCAACACTCAATCTATCACGGTCACTCTGTATAGTGTGTAGATCACACATTAATAATGACTGGCTTTATTAGACACTGGGCTCTCGCTGAGGCAAAGGGCCTGAGCCGTGTTTAACTGTGCCGTTTGAAAAGGTCATGCAGGTCATGAAGCGGTGGCTTAGGGTCAGGGATCAGCAGGGAAAGGTCAGAGGAATGAGCTGCAGGTCAGTGGGTTTAAATCCCCTGCTGTTTTTTCGCTAGATACAATTTTAGTTTATTATGAAGAGACTACAGTTATATAGCATCTCTCTCTCTCTCTCTCTCTCTCTCATGTGTACGTGTGTGTATATGTACATCTCTGAAAAAAAATAAGAAGCCACTGCAATTTATTTTTAAATCAGCATCTCTATGAGTAGGACCACCATTCCATACCAGTGTCTGTTAAATTCCTACACAAGGACCCCATTCTGCTTTATGAGGGATTGATTAGTGATCACCTGAATCACATCTTATTTAATGAGGAAAAGTATAAAAACACTGCT
>JBBPCY010000082.1:21817473-21840204 GCA_037974405.1 Brachyalestes nurse | reverse complement strand
TCTGACTTCACACTGAAAATATTGAAACAGTTACTTGATTGGTGCCTGCAGTTTAATAAAAACTGCATGCAAGTCTATTACAAATCTAATATTACTCATAATTCAAAAAGTTGATGTGACTAAAAAAAACTGAAAGAAGATCTGAAATCAGCATGAGAAACTGGTTTAGAAAAGTGTTTTGTGGTTTCTGATTATTAAAAAAGAACATTTTTGTTGACCTGTGTAATTAGTACTTGCTTACATACAGATTTTCCACATAATAAAGTTAATTAGCGTTATAAGCCCAAAGCCCAAGTACTGTAGAAAAATGATGGATCAAGCTGTGTAGATACTCTTGATTTTGATAGTAATGCAGCGTGTGTGTGCGCGCGTGTGTGTGTGTGTGTGTGTGTGTTTGTGTAGTCCCCTGGCAGGTATGTGGTGGTGGCTGATTACGATAAAGGAGGAGCTCAGGACCTCTCAGTGAAGAGTGGAGACATGGTCCAGCTGGTCCGAGAGGGCAGTGACGGACAGTGGTAAACTACATCAATAGCCGCCATCTTTAGAAGCCGCATGTTATGTAGTTGCACTGTTCACTTTAGAAAATTTGAATAGAATTTAGAATCTAATTAAAACACAATGAAATCTAATTTACAGTAATGAAATCTAACTGATGCAGTGTAACATAATCTCACTGTGACCCTGTGCTGTTTAAAGTACTAGAAACTGTACTAGAAAGAGCATAAATGAATATTATTATTAATAATAATGTGAAATTGTAGTAGTAGCTGTTGTATTATATGAGGTTTGGATATTTTTTGATGATAGCTTTTGTGTGTGAATGGTATATGTAATGTTTGTGTGTGTGTATGTGTGTGTTAACTGTTCCAGGTTTGTGCGGAACTTGAAGAACAGTAAGGAGGGCTGGGTTCCTGCTGCTAATCTGCTCACTCTGATCGGAGAGTCAAAGTCCTCACAGTCTCTCACCAGCTCAGGTAAACCAGTGCAGTCCTCACAGGGTGGCCCTCTACTCACACTCACTCACCTAGTAGTAAGCTAGTATTTAAAAAACCCATTTAATGTGAATCCACAGATCTTGGAAATTCGTTTTGCAGTGTTCAGTGTTCTTGTATTGTTTTTTCTTTTGAGATGGGTAGGCTGTTATACCTGAATAACATACATAACATGCTCAAGCCCTGGAGTCTCAAATATGTCCAGAAAAAAGTGTCCTAACCTAACATAACTATTACAACTAAAATCACATCATTATAATTATAATAAATATTCATTTATATCAAAACCAATAAATGTTCTATGTATAGTTTTAGTACTTTAAACAGCAGGATAAGCAAAATATTGTGGTTTATATGAAACTTTAAATAATATTATACTATTCATACACCTTAATATGCCTGAATAAATGCCACCAGTAAGGCCTGGGACAGTGAGATCTTGCTGCACTGCATCAGTTATCTTTTATTCTTATAAATTAAGTTTAATTATATAATACATTCTATTAAAAATATTCAAAATAAACAGGGCAATTTCTAATGATAATCTTTTAATAACAGTTATAGCAGTTCATTTAGACAGTATAACACAATACTCTGTTCAAAAATCTCAGCTTCAGGTTTTCTTTGTGTACTGTTTTGTACACAATGCCCTGCCTATGTTTCTTTAGAATGAATGCATTTTTAAGAAAGTATGTTTTAGCTCAAGACCTAATCTAAAAACGATCATAAAAAAAATCTCCGGCATCAGGCACTGTATTCATAACTATTTCATGCAATTACTTTTTGTGAGGGAGCTTTTAGAGGCATTAATAGCTCAAGACATGTGGTTCCTATCACCACCACTGTAAAGAATTCTCTGTACGTTTGAGTACAACAGCGCATTTCACATTAGACCGCTGGGAATTACTTCATCAAGGTCTTTAACGGTTTCTCCAGATATTTTGAAATTCTCTCGTGCCTCATTTAAAAAGATCTATGAATTTTGATCTCAAAGCTTAATATCAGGTCAGATACTGAAGGTTTCGGGTTCTGTATCTTGAAAGAAGGATCTTGTGCCATTTCTAATGAGAAATAAGAGGCATTTTCTTATTTTAGGTAATACTGCATGTTTATAAGTCTAATAAAACTGTGGATGTTTCCTATGATAACTAATTTGTGTGGGTTTTCTTTATTAGAGGGCAGCGGGTCAGGCAACCTGAGCACTTCGTCCAGCTGTAGCGAAACTTACACCAGCTTCTCGGACATTAAACCATGAGGCCTCTACGGCTTCAGCCTGCCTCTACAGCCCCGTCTGTCGGCAGCTCCTACACATTGCACTTTCTGCTGAGACAGCTGCTCCATGCACTCAACTCAGAGCCACTTAAACCATGTCTGTTTAATACTTCTTCGTTCTCACCCCTTCCCTACTCCTGTTTGTGTCGCAAAAGAGGGAGTTGGGCCTTCCTTATCTGAAGCTATCTGAGTAAATGATGGCATTATCGTTTTTGTAATGGCCTGATACATTTCATTTAAATAGAATAAGACACACATGGCCCGCAGGACATTCAACATTTCATAGTTTTAATTGAAAACAGGGCAAATGGGGACCCAAGCATGTAAAGAATCAGCTTGTGTGGGCTTCCATGGGCGCTGTACTTCAACAATCTTTGGTTACAAAATGGGGGGGGAATCCAGTAAACTGGAAGCCGTGACCATTGCTCTTCCGCTTTGTTTTGCTGGCGCTGTACTGAGATATCCAAACTCTTTGGAATGTCCTATTTTCAGGAATGGCCCATTTTTCTTACAATCCAGGCCCCCTCACCAGCATCGTAGAAGATCACCTGAATGCAGCGTTATATAATACGGATCAAGATTGTTGGAACTGTGCCTGGTTTCTTGCTATCAAAGCAACTGTGAAAGTCTCCCATCCTATTCACTGTATGTATCAATGGTAAACAGCTGTATATTTTAGGTTATTTCCTGTATGATAAAGATTTGTACAGATATTATAACTTTTACCTCATTTTTTTTTCATTCGAATAACATTGTACGTATTGTATATTAAATCATGTTTTTCATGAATTGTGTTCGTCATTGTATCTGGAGCTTGTTTTAATTTTCCGGGTCTGCACTGTTTTTTTGGGTTTTTTTTTTTTTTACTACTTTATTTTACTGTCTTACACTATATTGTGCTTTCATATATGACTGAATCAAAATGTGAAATCAGAGGCCAGTAACTATTTTATATTCACACAGAACCCCTTCTACTTAAAGAAAATCGCCAAAAGCAATTTGTCATAGAGCTCTTGCACAATTTCAGATGCAGATTTTGAGCCAGTCGGGGCAGATAATTGTCTACAGGGCTGTACAACATTTTCTATTAGTTTGTTATTGTGCCCCTTGAGTTTTCTTCTCTTATGTCTGTATGGTAAACACTGCAAATGTTTCATGTTTTTTGAAGCGCAAAATGAGGAAAATCTACTGTTTCAGTCTCTCTGTGTTCTACACGGCACATTGCCCTTTCTCTATTTTCATACGCCACCGTTGTTATGAAGGTATACGTGACTGCTGTCTTTGTATATGTGTACATATGTATTTAAGAGGTTGTATGACTTGTAAGAATTGAGAGAAATTAAGCTTGAATAAAGTCCACAGAAACATTAATTCCATTCTGTTCCTCACATTTCAGCCGCCTCTTGTTTGGTCTTATGAAAAAGGACAGAAGTGATCGAGTGAGTTCTCTTATGTATATCAACACAATACTTTGAAAGGAAGCAGGGGTGGAAAATAATTAGCATTTTGTATTAACAATAAGACAATACACTGTTAACTGCAGTGGGCTGGCGTCCCACCCAGGGCGAGTCTCTGCTAAGTTTCTTTCCATTCAGTTTTGAACGACTGTGCTAATTAGTTGTTGAGCCATAATCGGACCGCCCGAGTAGTCCCTGAAACACACGAGTTTGTGGTAAAGAGTCGAGACCATATGGACTGTAGTCTGGGTTATATACCCATGTGATCATCTGATGCCCAGTATTACTTACTTTTATTTTATATAGATTCAGGGCCCACAACTTAAACGATTTCAAGTACTTAGTTGTTTATTTGTACATAATTTGGGCTTCCAGCTCATAAAACCCACGAAAACAGTAATTCAAAAATGGAATGGAATGGAATGAATTGAATTTTGGAAATAAATCAACTTTTACATGATATTCTAATTTTTTGGAAAGGGTCTGTATTAGGGCTGTAACAATATACGATATAAAATCGAAATTGCGACAGTGTGAGGAGAGTGAATCGCGACACACTTCTTCCAACTCCTTCCTGTATACAGTTCCCGCCCAGAAACATACATATATAATCATTTTTTTTATGATATTTTTTGAAAAAATGTTGACAGTATTGACTGTCAACATTTTTTCAAAAAATAATCTTACACATAAATCTGCAGAAAACATATTTGTCTACTCCTATGTTGATAAGAGTATTAAAAGCAGTATGTTTAGGTGCGATTAATTGCGAGTTAACTATGGCAAACATTTTAACTGACCTTTCATTTATTTGTTTTTTTTACTCCAAATTTTGACACTGGCAATTTAAATTAACCTTTCATTACTTTCATTTCACTTTCATTACCACCTTTGAATGGGTGCTTTTCTAGTTACATACGTTTCTCCAAGCTTCTCCACAAAGACACGCAACGTTCCCCCAATGCCCAACACAGAAAAATACATTCATTTGAAAGCAGCAGCAGCAGTCTTTATCAATACAAATGCTCAATAAAGACTTGGAATAAAATCTTTTAACTTATATTAGAAGTTAATAATGAGTCTTTCTGTAAAGTTGCCCTATTATCAATAGCCTGACCTTAACCTCAAACCTTACTGTTTATAGTGCTACCCAAATGAAGTGAGATCGACTGAACCAGCACTTAATGGTAGGGAGCTCTTATAATCCTGATGTTTCTTCTGGAGAATTGATCCTCAAGTGAAGACACTGATGGTATTTTTGTTCAGCGGTGAACTGAGTGTCTGTTTAATGGAGCTGAATGTGTCTTTGATGCTGAAAATGCTGACTGTAGCAAACAAATGTGCAGGACAGGAACTACTTTTCCTTCCACCCCCTCTCTCTGCTTCTCATTAACACACACACACACACTGGCCTACAGACAGCCACATGAATAAATGCCCTGTAATTGCGGATCATGTGGAGTTACTTCACTTAACTAGCCAAAGATTCAAATGCTTTAAACCATAATTCTTTGAATATTATAATTATACTTTGAGTGATTTTCAGTATAGACTTAATTAGGAACCCCAGTAGAGTACAAGAAGACTTTTGAAAGAATCAGGTCTGGGATATTAACTTTGGTGTTATTTGATACTGGATTGAGAAGGCATTGATAGTTTTCTACGCCTACTTTACATGCTTTGTATTAGAAATCATGGGAAGTGTGGATAGGGCCTATAAATAAGCTTTCTCTAGCTTTTCTTTTGATTAATACATAAACTGAGGGTGAGCTAAACGGCAAGAATGGAACACCACAATTTGTTATATATCATTGTAAACACGTGAATAAAAAAAATACAGTCAGTAGTGGACTGAAATCCCATCATCTATGTGTAATATGCAGTTATACACTTTTCTTTTTGCATCTTTCAGTCCTGAGATGTGTATGAGAAAATATACAACTATGAGCTTATTATTATATTGATTTTCTTGGTTCCTGTTAGTGCTGAAGAGACAGCAGGCTAAGCTAAACTACAGGCTCCTTACGGAGTAGTTAGCTGTAGGGCAGCATTACACCTAGTGAGCAAAATACACGGTGGCAATTGTGGGGTTCCCCCAATAACCAGGTAAAACTTTTGTTTAACAGGGGGTTTTGGTGACAGACGGAATAAAATGTTTGGGTAAAAACGAAACAAAAATAACTGTCATTGTGGCGTTCCAAACCGTTTCTGTGGGAATTTGTGCCCATTCATAGAGCATTTATGAGGCCAGACACTGATGTTGGACGAGAAGGTCTGGCTCACAATCTCCATTCCAGTTCATCCCAGAGGTGTTGGATCCTGTTGAGGTCAGGACTCTGAACTCCTCCAGCCATGTCTTTATGGAGCTTGCTTTGTGCACTGGGACAGTCATGCTGGAATAGAAAAGGATCTTCCCCAAACTGTGTCGACGAAGTTGGAAGCATGGCGTTGTCCAAAATGTTCTGTTTATGAAGATTGCCCTTTACTCGCCTTGCCCAAACCCTGAAAAACAGGGCTGTCCCAATAGTTTTGTCTGCATGGTATACATAGGTTGCCTTTATTTTTAAAATGTTTGTTTAATGCACTTAAAAGTATTCAGGAATGTGTTGTTTTCCCCTTCTCAGATCAGCATATTGTGGTGTAAGCTTTCATAATGAAACCAGGTCCCACCCTGAGACAAAGGGTGTGATTTATTTTATTTCTGATTTGCCAGGATAAATGTCAACATTGCGCACACTGGGTTCAGACAGTCTCTCTTTTTACACTCCTTGTCGTATTGGTGGCCCTCAGAGATACCCACCACGGTCAGAAATCAGCCACTGAGGAGATATTTTGATCAAACCGAGCCAAAGCCGTGACTAAGCCACAGGCGGAGTGAGTCCTCCATTACGGAGTCTGAGCACGGTCTTATCCGGGTATTACCGTGGCCCCACCCTAACGGACAAAACGCACCAATTGGAGGCGGCGCTGTTGGGGTTTCTGCGTGTGACCTAGAAGAGCTGATCTGAGAAAAGCGCTGGAGTGCCTAACACAACGGCAAAATAGACGGAATAAGTTGGAAAACCGGTCCCAGATCATCCTGAGCTGGAGCCGTGGTTTTAGCGCATCACGCCCAACGTATTTAACTCACTGAGAGACCATCTGCACAAAGGTGGACCCAACGAAAACTGACATTGTATTGTTTTTATGACTGAAATATAACTTAGATCATAAACGTCTGTGCATAAAAAATGTGTTCAATATGTGAGGAAATGTGTATATTATTGCCTGCACACGATTAAAAACATAAACAGCTATATGCGATATGGGTATATATGTATGCGATTTGTATATATATTTATGTATATAAAATGTTAGATATTTCTCAAAATGTTAGACATTTTATTGTTTCTATGCCTGAAATATATTCATAATTTGCGGAAATGTTCATATACAAAATACACACACACACACACATATAAAACGTTATGTGTGTGTGTATGTATGTATGTATTTTGTATTTTTTGGAGAGGACTTTTATTCCACAAATGACTGATAATCACCTTTATCACCTACACTACAAAAAAACCCAAAAATTTTGAAAACTAAAATTGTAGAAATAATAATAATAAAGAAAATAGTCGTGACTTCTTTAAAAAATGATTAAGCACGCTTTAATTCGTTCATACGCACATTCTGCTGACGTTCTGCCCACCACACACGCACACACACACACAGACAGACAGACACAGTACTGGCGTGACCAGAGAAGGTTGAGCTCCGCTACAGTGTTTCGAGACAGGAGGAGATCAGACAGGAGGGTGTTCAGTATAGCAGGACTCGTCCTTACTGTGAGTATGAGATACTTTGTTTCTGTTTGAGAGCTGCGTGTTGAAAATGAACGTTGTCCTTGACGTTGTTGTTGCAAACTTGACAAATGTGCGTTCGCGGTGCAGTGGGGCATTTTATAGAGACTCTGGGCCTTCGGTTATTTATTCCCAGCACAAGAGTAACAACAAACAACAACATAAACAAAAACAACAACAAACGTGTGTCTGGTATGTGCAGGCCTGTTTGTGTGTGTTCAGGGAGCAGTGTTTGTGGAATCGCTAGTGGGAGTGTGTATATAAATGTGTGTGTGTGTGTGTGTGTGTGTGTATTTATGTGTATGTGTATGTGTATATATATATATATATGTGTGTGTGTGTCCCGTCTCTGTTTTCCTGTAACATTGGGTTTGTGTGTTTATTTGTGTTTGTGTGTGTATGTGTGTGTCAATGTTGACCGTTAATTTGAATTTTAACCGTCGTTTTGTTTAGCTCCGTGCTAAAATGCAGTGAACTCACGGCCTTGCTAACAACATTAGCCCTTTAGCTTAAATAGCCGTCATGTAGCAAAACGTTACGGCTTCAAGAATTTCTATTTCTTTTCTTTTCTTTTCAACCATGACCACGACCCGTTTCTAAATCGAGCTTGTAATTTAATTTATTTCTTCCTCCTCTTTCTCGGTTAGGACCTAAATGCTACACCACATCAGCAGCAGCAGCAGCAGCAGCTCCACAAAACTGAGCCCCCTTTCTGCTCAGCCCTGGTAGTGTCAGATCTAGTATAGGCCAAAGAAGTACACCACCTTTTATACATACTACACGTACTACATAGTGTAGTGTGTACAGTATGTTGTAGTGGTGTGTGTGGTTTGGGAGCCAGGCCTAGATTCTTTTAGTGACGCTATGTTTGTGAATAGGCCTCAGAACGGCAGATTAAACATATGAATAAAGGCCTTTTGCCTTTTTTGGGCCATTCTAATATCTTATGAACACATTTTATTGCCACGTCTATAAATGTTGTATGTATAGTAAGTTGGGGCGTGTGTGATTTGGGGACTCAGTCCTAGTTTCTGTTAGCTTTTAGTGACTATATTTGTGATTAGGTCTCAGTAGCTTAATCATATGGATAAAGTTGGGTTGTGTAACTTCTTTTTTTTTGGTGTTACTCCAATCTCTTATGATCACATTTCAGTAGCACATCCAATAATGTGGTATGTTGTGTTGTATGTGGTTTGGAACACAGCCCTAGTTTATATATTTTAGTGACACTATATTTATGGAATAGGCCTCATCATATGAATAAGGCCTTTTGCCTTTTTCGAGTCATTCTAATCTCTTATGATCACATTTTAGTAGAACATATATTAATGTGGTATGCATAGTATGTTGTGGTGTGTGTGTGGTTTGGAACTCAGCCCTAGTTTCTTTTAGTTAACACTATATTTGTGAACAGGTGTTAATCTCATCACATTTTAGTAGTACAAATAGTAGGTTATAGTGTGTTGTGGGGGGTGTGTGGTTTAGGACACAGCCCTAGTTTCAGCTATTAGTGACACTATATTTGTGGAGTAGGCCTCAGTATGGCAGATTAATCAAATGGATAAAGGTGTATTGTAGGTTGTCTGGTGACTAATGACTAGTACCTTTTTGCCTTTTTTTGAGCCATTCTAATCTCTTATGGTCACCTATTATTGGCACAACCATAGTTTTTTGAGGAGTTGTAAATGGTTTGGAACACAGCCCTAGTTTCTGTCTGCCATTAGTGACAGTATATTTGTGAATAGGCCTCAGTACAGCAGCTTAATCATATGGATAAAGGTGAGTTGTATGTAGTCGCTGACTAATATCTAAAACCTTTTTTTGAGTCATTCTAATCTCTTATGATCACCTTTTAGTTGCACATCTATTAATGTAGTATGTATAGTATGTTGTGGTGTGTGGTTTGGGATTTAGCCTAGTTTCTGTCTGCCTTCAGTGACAGTATATTTGTGAATAGGCCTCAGTACAGCAGCTTAATCATATGGATAAAGGTAGGTTGTGTGTAGTCTGCTGACTAATGACTAATACCCTTTTGCCTTTTTTGAGTCATTCTAATCTCTTATGATCACCTTTTAGTAGCACATCCATAGTTTATTGAGGAGTTGTATGTGGTTTGGGACACAGCCCTAGTTTCTGTCTGCCTTTAGTGACAGTATATTTGTTAATAGGCCTCAGTACGTCAGCTTAATCATAAGAATAAAGATGAGTTGTATGTAGTTTGCTGACTAATGTCTAATACTTTTTTTTTTTTTTGCACTAGTCTCTTATCGTGTGTGTGTGTGTTTGACTGTGGTATGAAGTTTCTGTGAATATCTCTTCTGCAGTTGAGCAGGTCCACCTACTGAATACCTTAATTTGTTTATTCTCACATTTTCCCCCAGTTTTACTGCACTGGTTTACTGAAGGAGATTTTTCTTTTTTTTTATTTTAGTCTCACAGGCTTCGCTGTTTGTCAAAGGTGGAGCTTTTTTGGCAAACAGTCTATATCAGACTCTTAGTATACACACGGACACACACACACACACACCACACACACAACGACAGCCGCACATATGAGGAACTAGAGGCATGAGTGTAAAAAAAAAAATCTGGGGTAAAGTTTTGACAGAAATAAATTCACTTTTAAGTATAGAAGCAGACCAGCATTTGGGAGAAAATCTGTGCTTCTGTGATTTCTGCATTTTTGATATGGTCTCTATGATGTATGTAGTAAAGGCATAGCCACTGTCAAGGTGCAAATCATGAATACTATTTACAGACGTCTTTGACTGGGCTATTTGGGAATTAAGGCAGGCTAGTAATTAATAGTGTGAGGGCTGTACCGATCTTACTGCTGCTGTGGCTGTGCTTGCACAAAGAAACTAGAGGCTTTGTGTTTCTGTCTAGTGTTTGGATCAAACATTTTGGTGATTCATTTTGGTAGGTATTGTAGTCCTGTGAACAAGAATAAACAGGATAAAAAAGCGATTCACCCACATGCCACTGTGCATCACAAATGATCACACCATCATGCAAGTCACCGTTAGTATTCAGTAATTAAAGAGGCTGGCTTAACTTATAGGTCTACCTAAATGTGTCCCCATGAGTCAGCTGAGGTCCGCCAGCCTCTCGCTTAGAAGTGTGTGAACTATATTTTGACAGCGTAACCATAACAAGGGAGTGAATCTGCTCTCCTCCTGACTATAGAGCATTTCTACAGGGTATTAAGAATGGACCGGCTGGGGTTGTATGATCAAAGTGACTGGCTCTTGGCAGGCATAAGGAAATCTCTGCAAGACAGGGGAGGGCAGAATAGGGCAATCATCTCTCTCTCTCTCTCTCTCTCTCTCTCTCTCACACACACACACACACACACACACACACTTACACGCTCTTTGGAGATCTCACCTCACAGGATTACCAGTCACAAGTTAGGCCATGTCTGCTTTCAAGAACAGACTGGGTGAAGTTTTTCCACATGAAGTTTTTTTTTTAATGTGTCATAGCTTGATCTTAATTGATGTTTCATCAAACTTTTGTCTTCTTGGAGAACTTTCATGGGACAGTTCATTGTTAACAATCAGAATCTGAAAATTTTATTGATCCAGAGGAAATTGCTTTTGCTATTTTGCTATTTTTCTTGCACAGAGGCAAGAACTTTATCTTTTAAGTCAAAATAAATCCAGTAAAAACTCTTAACGTGAAATACACTGTGCTTTATGCTTAAATGCTATAAATACTATAGATGAGTAACTGAGCAAAGAAATATATGAAGGTTCTCCCTTAAGCCTTAAAGTTAACTTTTTTTAGATGGATTTAGAAGTGTCCCCTAGTGATAATGTTGTTGTGATGACTGTTATCATTATGATAAATTCTGTTATGCTCTTCTTTTCTGCCATGGGTGTCAGCAGTACCTCAGAAACACTGAATAAATGCATGTATTATAAGAAAGAAGACAGATTTAGGCCAGGTATAGAATAAAATATTATTTGACGTTTATGCAGCTTGTAAACAACAGCAGGCTATAGTAACTGTGTAAACGTCATATAATATTTTATTCAGTGCGTTTATTGCCAAGCACCTCATAGAACTGGCTTCAAACTCAGTCACTCACAAACTCAGTCTTTTTTAGGAGGTAAGATTCTCCACAAAGGAAATGGAAAGATAGCTCACCACGATTTATTTTTCCAATACAAACATCAAAATCTTCAGTATCGGCAGGTACTGACCCAGATCCAATGCTTGTTCTTTAAAAGCTACTGTGCTCTATGGGATTTTGGAGCTAGTAAGAAACAAAATCTTTATGTAATCTAACAAAATAATTTGGTTGACTATACCA
This sequence comes from Brachyalestes nurse, assembly GCA_037974405.1. Taxonomy (NCBI): domain Eukaryota; kingdom Metazoa; phylum Chordata; class Actinopteri; order Characiformes; family Alestidae; genus Brachyalestes; species Brachyalestes nurse. The sequence goes on along the minus strand of JBBPCY010000082.1, from coordinate 21,828,320 downwards.
TTGACCATTTTTAACCTTTCTATAGGCATGTCGCTATATTAGCGGTGCTAATATATAAAATGAAAATCCAAAACGAAAAAGACAAATTAAATAAATGTATTTACAGTCACAGGTATGTTTAGATATATAATTTGCACTTTGGCTCTGTTTTTGATTTTTGTTGTTGTTGTTTAATGAACTGTAGCTACAGATTGTCAACAATTGTCTCCTTTAGTCATCTGTTGCTTTACTGTGTTCTGCATATCGAGTGGATTTCAAATGATCTCAAACCTGTAGTGTCATTGGGCTTTAGTTTTTGTCTCATCCTGATAGTCTGCATGAATGGTAATTACAGCTCTCTTATCTGATGTCCCTCACAGAAATGGTGAAATAGTTTTTGCCGCTTTAACTGCTGAAACTCTGCGCACGCCGGCATGCTAGTGTGAAAGGAATGAACAGTATTTATTAATCACATTTTCATTTGTCATTTTCATTACCATTAAACTGATTTGGAAAGCCCTGTATTTTGTTTTTGTAGATTGATTTAATCTTTTTCTTCAGGGCTGGAATCAGTCACAGTATACAGCAGTACAGCAATAATACCACACATGAATGAGGGCACAACAATTAATTATACAGGTTTTGAAAAAGCTATTTTTTGGTCCCTGTATTTTCAAGAGATTTGTGACAATCCACAAATAACACATCTCTAAATTTAGTAGTATGATGCTTAATCATAAAGTATGAATAGCTCCTTTCCTCATACTAGTGTGGTTGGTAATTGCAGGAATTTTGTTAACGTTACAAATCATTGGTGTTTTGTGAATGACTGTGTTCAAATTGAAATACCTGTATTCCTGCAAGATTCTGAAATAAATAGTTTGAGAAGGTAGACTAGCATAAACTAACTTTAACAAATAGATGTCGGCATCATGCAAAGTATCAGGGATCCAGTGAATGTACATTTTATTTTATTTGATTTATTTATTTTAAACTGAGCTATTATAACTTTAATGCAACCCTAGATTGCAGAGATTATTTTTATTTTTAAATGAATTATTTGTGGTTTGTTGGTAGACTTCCCTTTCAGCCTGAAATAAACTGTGGCTCCTGTTGTTTCTGTCATCATGACAACTGTGTGAACGCCTTTAGCTGAATTGTCAGTGGTGGGATGTGGGGGCGTGGTAGAGGGGCAGCTTAATAACATGAATTCCCGAAGGGTATTTGCCCACTCTTTTAAGGAAAAGTGCAAGCAAGCACAGTGACCCATGTCTAAACCCCTTCTCCCTTTTTTCCATTCTTCCAGGTTTTGAAGCGAGTGAAAAAGAGAGAGGAGAGACAGAGCGAGAGAAACTCTAGGCCACAACCATGCCACTGTTTGGTAAATCCCACAAGAGTCCCACGGACATTGTGAAGGCACTGAAGGACAACCTGTCCATCTTGGTGAAGCAAGACAAGAAGACAGAGAAGGTGACGTGACTACTAGTTCGACCAGTGCTGTTGACAGTGAAATAATGCTAATAGAGAAGCTTCCAATGTTTCATACAGTTCCTTTAGCCTTTTACAGATCTATAGTTACAATTGTTTAGTTGTTGGTTGAGTTATATCAGAAAATTGTTATGGCTACAGTGTATCACTTAAAGTAATAGTTTGCAAAAAAAAAAACACATTAACACAGTTATTCCTCTTGCTCCAGATGTAGTTGATCAGCATAGACCTTTTATAGTTCAAGACTAATGTTGCTATCTAAAGTCAATAGTCGCCTAAAATGTTCTGTGAATAAAGCACATTAAAAAGCCCTGGATGTGATTTCAGCGGGTCAAGAGAGGTTTTGATGATGTTACTGTTGGTGACTATTGACTTGCAGTAGTTAGCGAGTGTTGGCACTATACTGAAGTCAAGATTTTGACATTAAACATGATTAACTACATCTCAGTTAGGTGTGAAGGTGCGCAAATGTGATTTTCCACAAAACTCTTTCTTTAATCCCTTTTGTGACATTGGCCATTCACACAATTTCACAAACATGCTGTTTAACTTTTTGCTCTTTAACAAAAAATGTTCTTACAGTTTCCTCTGAGCATCTCAACAAATCATGTTATTTATATGTAGCCATGAGGATATAATTACATAATGGGCCATTTGCAAAATGATTGACATGCCTCTCACTTGAGCAAAATAGTCTCCAAGTGCTACTTCCGGCATCAGAAAAACTGGAAAGGAAAGGAAATGAAAAACCGAGAGCAAACCTTCAGCAAGATTGATGCTGGCAGTAAATTAGTCGATATTATTAGACTGTGAGAAGGTGAAACACTGTTAATAGTGTTGCAAAATAAAACTCTAGCTTCATTGTAGCTGTCCTGATAGCATTTGATTGTTTTATTGAGGACTGTCAGTGAATGGTTAAGGCTACTGTAACTAACCAGCAGCTGTTTTCAAGCTGATGCTAAAGCTTAAACTTCAAAGACATTGCTCTGTTTCTATGGGCACAGTATTTAACAGGCAGAACTTGCAGCAAAATGGCCATGAGCGCACACGTGGACAGCTAGTCTCTAGAACGTCTAGATGAAGATGCTCACATCTGGCTTTGAAACATCTTGTTCTGAGGGCAGCTCTGACTTATGCTCTCATTGCTGTCTTCATCTGACTGCTATCACTGTTAGAGTACAAAGAGCTTCTGTGAAGTGTTTTGTTGTCCCCTTAGAATTTTTTTAAAAGACTCGCTAGCCTTGGGATAAGAGTGTTTCCTTGATGAACCGTTCATACATGGCTTGAATGAGGAACTTGTTTGCCAACAGCAGTCATCTATCGATTTATAACAGCAAAGTCAGTTATTAGTTGTCAGTTTGTATGATAATTTTCCTGATGGTCTGTCCTGCCGTAAGAAAATTGACACAAACATCCAGAAAATGCTGGCATAGCAGATTAAGTGAGTGAAGGGACAAAAGACAGGCAGACAGCTGAGCTTGCCTGCTAGTTTTCGTTCGGACGTTGGCTTTCATTCTGTGAGTCGCTTCTACACAGTCACAAGGAGGCCATAGGAAGTCCAGCTTTTTTAAAGCTTTGTAGGTGGGACAGCCCATATGAGCCTTATAACTGAAGATGGAACAGCTATTGTAAGTGCTACTCAAGATAGGACCACTTAGTTTAGATCAGAAGAGGACAATTATGGCAATATCTGCCATATAGTGAATTCTTTGTATGTGTATATAGTGTGCCTGCAAGAGCACACTAAACGTAAATTCACAGGGAATTTTGAAATGTAGTGACATTTTTGAACACTTTAAATTAGAGTTTTCAAATAAATAAGACCTAAAATATCAGTAAAAGTAGTTAAAGAAAACCCAGTTAAATGAGACAAGAATATTATACTTGGACATTTGAGACAAATAACCTGAAGATTACGCAAATGTGAGTCTTTTTTTCAGTATTTGATACAGCAAGACCTGAACCTTTTCAGTAACTGTTGTTAAGTCCTGCACATAAGCTTGGAGTAATTTCAGCTCATTCCTCCATACAAAACCTGTTCAGCTCAGGGATGTCTGTGGGCTACACCTCTACAAATACATGTTTTGAAGGTCAGACTTAGAGCCCTGTTCTTTAAATATAATGTGGTGCCCACTCACTCCTAGTTGTCATTCCACTGACCGAAAAACATCTGAATCTGTAATCTGTATTGTCTGAGTGACAACAAATATGTGAACCTTTAGGATAAGTAGTTATGTAAGGTTGGGTCTTTTCCCAGTGATGTTCCAGTATAATATATTTCTCATTTGTTTAATTGGGTTATCTTTATCTACTTTTAGTACTTGTATGAAAATCTGATGGTCTTAAATCATATTTATGCAGAAATTTATAAAATTCTCAAGGGTTCACAAACTTTCAAGCATATCTGTGTATTTCCTTAGGCTATAACTCTTGATTACTAGATTGCAACAGCCCTAGTATTTTTGTGACATGTGGAGTAAGCTGCAGCCTTTACATTTAAAAGTTTTGAATAATGCTTCCAGGAGACTAGAAGGTGTTTTGTTTAATATCTTTTTTTTTTTTTTTTAAATTTTGTCAAGTAATCTGTAAATTTAAAAGTTACCGGTTTCTTAAGCATTATAGAACCATCTGCAGCTTGGATCATGTTTCTGGAAACAACTAACATTTCTTCATTTTTATAGCTTCCCAACTTTCTAATTAGTTGCAGTTATAGAGTGGGAGTGTCATTAGAGCAGTTTTATATCTGTACCTGCAGCCGCATTGGTTTTATAAGTGTAAGCAGTGATTCCAAGTTTTGAAGAGTGGTGTACACCTCTGAAAAGGGTTGTCAACAAGGAATAAAAGGGAGTATGGAGAGGGAGAGAAATGGCAGGGAGGTGAAAGTGCCACTATCCTGTCTGACCTCTTAATAATTTGCAGTCGCTCGATAAGTCACTTTCCCCCACTGAAGTATTTCTGAACCCCTAAGCTAACTCTTGTCGGCTCAGACTTGTTGTTATTGACACTTGATTGATCTTATTTTATTTTAAATCAGTCTTTTTTAACGCTATAGTGGATATCTATCTTTTAATTCTCCTTATGTGGGCATTGTCACAGTAGAAATATTACTTGGAAATCTAATTACATTACCATGCATCATGTTGACTGTTTCCTTCTTAAGTGTCTAGTTTGGAAAAAAGACATGCAAAACAATACATTCACCAATCTAGCACCACATACAATCATTTAATTGTGGAATAAATAAAATGGAAATATGATCCCTTTTCTGATGAGCAGCTCATACTTCTATGTTTTTGTGACCTTCAACACACACTACTTGCGGTAGTTCCAGTTCTAAAATCTGATTGGCTCAGCCATGTTCGCAGCTATCACATGCAAAATAATGTTTTTATTAACTGTAGTGCTGTTCTTTGATTGCTTTTGCTTAGAAGTCGTAGCCTACTGTTAAAATGGTATACTGTAGGGTTGGCTTAAATAGCATTTTACAGTAGCATCTTAAATGCTTTAAGCAATTTCCGCCAGGATAAATCAAGTTTGCTGATTCTGAATAACATTTTATAACTATAATATAATATTTGTTGGTATTCTTGAACAAGTACTTAAATGTTCTTATAATAGAAAATTGTAAACATGTATCTGTTGTATAATTAACCATATATATATATATATATCTCTCTCTCCATCCATTAGGGATAAGTTATGTATTGATAGCATTTTTCTTGACGGTTGAATATGCAGATGTGAGATTCCTCTGCTCTTTTCAATGGATGCTGTTTTTGCTGTCTGAAGCAAGGTGACATGGATCCCTAAACTAAACTTTAATTGCTGTTTAGGCTACACATTTTGTAACTTGAGTGGGGGGGGATGAAATATCAAAATCCTAAATATAGACTCAAATACCAACATGACAAACAAGAGTAGATTATCTGGCCAACCTTGATGGTAATACAGGGGTAAAGGAACCACACTAAAATTACTACAGTTCTCAGAACCTCACCTCTCACAAAGTCCTTCTTATGTCTCTCAGTCAGAATGTGGCTCTGGCTGTTCGTTGTTCCAGTCTGGTGGGAAACATGATTGGTTATCAAATGATGAGTTAATGCTCAGAGCAAGCAGCTGCAACTCTAAACACCTGAAAGTTTTTTGGAGAGTGTTATAGAGTTTGTCGCGTAAACATTCACACAACATTTCCTGAGTTTTGTTTGAAGCCACAAGTAATGAGATGGAGCACGTCTTCAGCTGTGTGGGTGTGCAGGATGATTTCGTCCAGGGCTTTGTGCCAGATGCACTCATAATAACAATAATAACACATTATAATCAGTGAATCGCCACCTAGTGGATGTCTGCAAAAATCTAGCAATTCACTAGCCAATATCTTGTAACGTGAAGGTTCAAACTTCCCAAAAATGCTGATCCCATGCCAAATTTGTGTGATAATACATGCATGTGTGATCTTAATGATTTTTTTAGGCTCATTCGAAGTTTAATATGGATGGCATTTACCCAATTTCAAACACATCATGTTGCAGTTTTCCAAAAAGTACAAAATCCAACTTCTCTGTCTGTTCTAACCTCAGTCATCATCATTCACAATAACACACATGAAACAAAAGCCGAAAGCGTTGCACACGACAATGCGGTACGTCTAGTTTTACAGAGCTTACTCATTTTTGAATCCGAGCAGCCAGACCACTCTTGTCACACTGGAGAATAAGCCACTTCCTACCGAGCACTTGTATATCACTTTGAGTGAGTGATGGATGGATGAATGCTTGTTGACCTGTTTTTCTTGTGAGTGAAGAGGTATGATCGGTATCTGTCAGCTTTTATTGTGCCTGTCAATTACATGTGTGTGTGGGGGTGTCTGTGTCTGTCTCTTGCAGGCTTCTGAGGAGGTGTCTAAATGTCTGGTTGCGATGAAAGAGATCCTGTATGGCACCAATGACAAAGAGCCGCATACAGAGACGGTGGCCCAGCTGGCCCAAGAGTTGTACAACAGTGGCCTGCTCATTTCACTTGTGGAGAACCTGCAGGTCATCGACTTTGAGGTGATTTACTACATTCCTATTAAAAGGTGTCCAGTTCCAGTTCTCACCCGTAGAGCTTTAAAATAATCCAGGCAGTTTGGTTTGATTTCTATGTAGTTACTGAGTAACATGCTTTAGGATGTGATAAGCTTTAAATTGGCCTACAGTCAACGAGGCTGTACATGATGTTTACTCCTAGAACGCGGCCACATCTTTCGCTTCTCATGTTTTCAGTTATTCAACTCTTATGTTGTTGAATGAACACTTATATTATTATGATCGTTTGTTTGACTGTACTAATGAAGCAATAGTAATTAAGACCTTTTCCCCTTAAATATTTATCTTTATTGAAGGATTTAGCTAAATATTACAACTCCTCCTGTCCTCATTGCAATTACATTATTGCAGTTACTCCCCACACTCTCATATCACCCAGTTCTGTTATTGTGACTGATTTGTGTATGAGAGGATCTTTACTGTTTTGAGGAATAGACCCTTAATATACAGCAAAATATGGAAAGTAGGATACAGTAATGTATACCCAAAGATCCCTAGAATATGTTTAATTAGAATCTGAGTAGAAACTGAGCAGTTTAGAGTTTGAGAATGTTTGAGTAGAAACGTTTTTTTGTTCAGACAAATGTACACTCGTAATCATTATTTGTATAATATGTACTTTTCATACAAAGTTTGTGTTTGTTGTTTTGTTCATTTTGTTGTGTTTTGGGGTGTGTAGGGTAAGAAGGACGTGTGTCAGATCTTCAACAACATCCTGCGCAGGCAGATTGGCACTCGCAGCCCCACAGTTGAATACTTCTGCTCCCATCAGGAAGTGCTCTTCATCCTGCTCAAAGGGTAAGACACCGGACATCACTCAGTTCACTTTAGTTCACCTACAGCCTACTTCACTTCACTCCCCTTTTTACTTCTGCATTCATATTCAAATTTTTCTTCCCAATTTACTTTTTTTTTCTTATTTTGCCTACACTTTCACTGTCTGAATGAAACTGAGCAATAATAACACATTAGACACCACTAGGCACTGTTATTATTACCATTTACTGACACTTTCATAGCTTCAGGCGTACGTTGTAGTTGGTGGGAAAAGGTGACCGTTTTGTTGCCTCTACAGGTATGAGACTCCTCAGGTGGCACTGAACTGTGGCATCATGCTCCGTGAGTGCATCCGGCACGAACCCCTGGCCAAAATCATCCTACACTCTGAGCACTTTAACAACTTCTTCAGCTACGTGGAGATGTCAACGTTTGACATAGCCTCTGACGCTTTCGCCACCTTCAAGGTGAGAGAACATTTCTTTAAAGAACTGCCTATTTTTCGTGAGGTTGGCTTGTTCAGTTTGATTCCTAAATTCTTTCTTATACTTTTTCTTTCAGGACCTTCTTACAAGACACAAAGTTCTAGTGGCAGAGTATTTAGAACAGAACTATGACGCAGTAAGTGGAATTTTTATGTCTCCTATCATTTACAAATTCAGGACGTCCGGGGCACCCCTTCCATAGCACTTCCACACAACTTACCACTCCAGTTCCTTTTGAATACCACAACACTGCAACATACATCTGTTAAACTAAGGAACTCACAACGCATGAAGAATGTTTTTTGCTTACACGTTAAAACTAGTAATTACAGGGGAGTTGCACTCATTCCTCGGTTCACTTGAACAGTGAAGCTTTCAGCTAGCCTTTTAAAAATATTTTGATTATGAAGTAGCTTGTAATGTAACATGTTGTTCAGTGGTCGATTTAATGTGGGTGTGTTTGAAAAATTGGGCCCTGGCAGGTAAAGTTAGTAACATTTGATTAACTTGGTGATTAAGTTACAGTGGCACTTTCTCTTGATGAATTAGCTTAGTGGTTGCTAGGCTATTTGAATGATAAACTGAATATCTGTAGGTCATTATAAAGCTGAGTTCAGTCTAATCATTATCTACAATTGGGAGGAATTAGCACTCAGATCTGTGAGCATCAAAGGGAACCCACACCAGCAGGTGCTATAACTCAGTAGCATAGTCAGTATACTTTTTGTATTACTGAATTAATTTTATTAAAGTGCTCACATTGCTCACAGATTCATCATATTGACTAAATGCGCTGTTCCAGACAGCAGCGAGCCAGCACTCTTAATTTATTCCCAGGAGCAGATGCAACTGAGAGCATGTTAGCTAGCGGTCAGGAGTAATAGGAATGTTACTGGGACCGTAGCTGGCGTTAAAACCAATGTGTCCAAACCAGTAGTTAGAAATGGTCTCTCTCATACCCTCCCAAGGTTGTGGTATGCAAGGCTGGCAGCTGTTTGCTGCTGGTGACAAAATAGATGCTTGTTTTTCCACTGACTCCTGTGGAATTCATAATGTGGTAATTTAGTTATTTGGTCTGTGTGTGTGAAATATTCCTATGTACACCAGTTAGCCACAAAACCATTGACAGGTGAATTGCATAACGTCTTGTTACTATGGCATCTGTCAGGAAGTGGGATATATGGGGCAACAAGTGAACCGTCAGTTCTTGTGCTGGATGCAGGAAAATAGGCAAGGATGTAAGGATCTGAGCCACACGGTCATGGGTAGACTGTAAGAGGGTAAGAGCATTTCCTAAATGGCAGGTCTTGTGGGCTGTGTCCAGTATGCAGGATCACCTACTAAAAGTGTTCCAAGAAAGGACAACCAGTGTACCGGCACTAGCCAAGGGTCACTGATGCGTATGGCTAGTCCGTCTTGTCCAAAGAGAAGCACATTAGTATATATAGTAGCACAAGATACTAAAACAATGTTAATGGTACCTGTGATGTGAAGGTGCTTGCTGCGTGTGGCGTTGTGTAGCCGCAGACCAATCAGAGTGCCCATGCTGACCCCTGTCCACCACCAAAAACATCTACAATGGGTGCGTGAACATCAGAACTGGATCATGGAAGTGATGGTACCCGGAGGCACTTTGCGAAGAACACAAGCCAGCAGAGGCAGTATGAGGCTCTGAGTAATTTTCTGCCCAGAAACCTTGGGTCCTGGAATTCATATGGATTTTATCTCGATTTGACCCATTCAGTGGCAGTGGACACTTTCAGGAGGATAACTGCAAACATTATTAAGGAATGGTTTGATTATTCTCTTGGTGTTGTCATGGCCTCCCAAATTCCCAGTTTGAATGGATGTGGGATGTGCTGGGCAAACTAATCCGTTCCATGGAGGCCCATCTCACAACTTACAGGACTGTTGCTAACGTCTTGGTGCCAAATATCACAGCACATCTTTAGAGGACTTGTGGAGTCTATGCACATATTAGTCAAGTGGTTTTAATCTTATGGCTGTTTTATGTAAATCTGGGGAGGAGGGTCTTTAGCTAACATAGTAAATTGTGTTTTTCTTATTCTCTTTCTCTCTGTGCAGGTCTTTGAGAACTATGAAAAGTTGCTGCATTCTGAAAATTACGTGACAAAGAGGCAGTCATTGAAGGTGTGTGTGTGTTCTGGATTGTCTCAGAGCATGGGTTAAAAGAGAAACTGGTCTGGATCAGCCTTCACTGGCCCTGTCACTGAAATATGTGTGTGTGTTTGACAGCTGTTGGGAGAGCTTCTCTTGGACAGACACAACTTCACTGTGATGACAAGGTACATCAGCAAGCCGGAGAACCTCAAGCTCATGATGAATCTACTGAGAGACAAAAGCCCCAACATTCAGTTTGAGGCATTCCATGTCTTCAAGGTAAAAGCCTTTTTGTTTTCTTTTATTTTCCTAGAGTATGTTGCAGCTGCTATTCCTAGACTGAAACCCTGGTCTTATTATTCAGTTAAAAGTGAAATATAGTTTACAGTTCCTCATTTTTCCCAAACAGAGTCAGTCAGCCAATATTTGATTGGTGTCTGAAATTTGTTTCTTTAGTTTTGTGCTGGAGAGACAAGGCTGTTGTAGTGATGACATAGCGTAGCTAACAACTGTATGCACGCACTATATAGACAAAAGTATTGGATCATAGAGATGTTCACAAGTCATTTTTACCAAGTCCAAGTCGAGTCTCAAGTCTTTGTGCTCGAGTCCAAGTCAAGTATCGAGTCTTTGAGTGGCAATGTTTACAATGGTAACTCTAAATGTGGGATTTTTGAGCTGTAAATGTTGAGCTCTAAATGTTTAGAAGATGTGCTAATTAGCCACGCCCCGCGATTACAGTTGGCTGTTACTTAGCAGGGGGCTGGACTGTGTGCTGTGATATTTCCTCACCAACATGGAGGGTTTGGCTTAAATGATCTTAAATTTAAATGTTAAATATGAAAGATATATCTCTCACTCTAAATGTGAAACTTCACAGTTAGATAGGGCTCGGTGACACCTTTCCAAAGAC
>JBBPCY010000082.1:21798755-21809826 GCA_037974405.1 Brachyalestes nurse | reverse complement strand
GCAGCTTTTCTATGTGCTGTATTCCAGCAGCTTCACTCCTGATTCAGTTTCTGATGGATGAAACAGAGTCACACATTCACATGCTCTGCTCTTAACATCATGCTTTAAACTGCTGCAATTGTAAAATAATGTAAGAGTGTTGTGTAGTTTAACATTTCCAAGGTATAATAAATTATTTATTACTTTTACATTTTCTCCATTGTTTTTTTTGTTTGCCATTTTGAATCAAGTGTGGTCAATAGTGTATAAAACAATAGTGACATGCACATTTTACACAGACACACTCCTACATATTACAAAAGCAATAACCAGAGGAAAAAAAAAGACGTCAAATTTTTTTTCCATGGCTGTACTCTCTTATATCTGCAATCACACCATTTTATAAAAAGACAAATGCAATGCACTAAACCAGACACTACCACAACCCCAGTAACTCACCTCTCTAACACTGCCAGATGGGACATGAGAGAGAAAGAAAGGTCACAAATTGTCACTATGGGACCAAAACCTTGTATCTCGGTCATCTTTTTTTAAAATAACTCAAATACAGGATGATAATTACACTGTGTAAATGAATGCATGAATGCATGAATTAATTAATTAATTAATTAATTAATGGAAATGGCCCGCAATGACTTTCTACATTAATTATTCGCTTTTATGAAAGTGAAAAAAAGTGAAAGTGACCATTCTGTCATACGTGAACACACCACAGCACAGTGTGAACAGCATGAATTTCTTCCTCTGTATTTAACCCATTCACCTTTTCCTATTAAGTTATTATTTAGGAGATACAAGGTTTTCTTCTAATAGCAAGAAAATGTGACTCACACCAAAGCGACGCACACATTTCAGCTCACACAACAGTACAAACAACTCCAAAAGAAGTGTTAGGAGGTAACCTTAGAAGAGTAAGGTTTCCGACATTATACCTATAAATTCCAGACTGGAAGTCTATAAAGTAACAGATCAGCTCCATGATCGACGTTTGCCTTAATTGTAATTGTAACATCTGCTCTAAAGCCTGACCTAGAGATTGTAAAATTCTTTAAGTGCTGATAACTCTAGTGGACATTTCCCAATATTTATATTCAAGACTTGCACACAACTTCTTGAATGCGCCTGTGGATCCTCAAACCCATGTAGCAGACTCCTGCCCATTGATCTGCCAGGAAAGTAGCATTAAAACTGTGCAGGTGCCTTCAATGGAATGACTTGGAAGCCATCTGGGCCTACGCATGCACTACAAGTCCATGCAGCAGACTCCCACCAGCAGGGTTTCCTGCCTTGAAGGTCGACCACCTCCTATTAGTAACAGCGCCATCTAGTGAAGTGGATGACTGCCTGCAGTAACAGATGGGCTCTTGGGCTCATAAGCCTCTACGTGTGCACACGCGATCCTAGTCCGAGGCCAGAGTGTCAGTTTTTGAAGGCTCCGCAGCGGCTGGCTCTGCAGATAAACTCCTTCAGCATGTTCCCGTCGATCTGCCAGAACGCTGCGGTCTGGGTGACCTCGGTCAGGTGGTTCACACAGAACTTGAAACAGAACTCCTCCAGATCCTTGAGGAACAGAGATGGTTATCAGTATGACCTATTTGCAAACATAGGTTCAAATATTTCACAAACTACTCTGGCAAAAGGTTGAAAAATTTCTTTGATGATCATGCACAGGTTTACAAGCTAGATCTGAAACAAATCGCATACTTTAGGTAAGACAAAACAATCAATCTTGCCTTTCTTTTCTGAGGTAAACGAATAGCGGCTTGTTTACTTTAATTTGATTTTTCTTTCACACGTTAGCCAATATTTTTCTTTGCAGTTTGGTTTTGCCAGCTAATTGTGATTTTATTTCCTTAAAAGAAAGGCGACTACATAAATGACAACAGTGCTTATAAAAACAAAACCACTCAAAACACTTCAACTCTATCGTAGGTTTTGTGCTAATCCTAATAACATTTAACCAGGAGCAGAAAACATAAGAATTCCAATTTGGGCTTCAGTGGAGCTTTGACAAAAATATGACTTAACGTCTTAATAACGGTAGCAGCATGTCCCCTGTGCCCCTGAGAGCAAAACACAAATCTGGATCCTTTGTTATATTGATACTCAGGCAATGTTTACAGTATTTAATATTTTTGACATGTCCTTTTTAAGAAATGTAATAATGTATAATAATAAATAAGTTACGTTTATATTGTACCTTTCACAAACTCAAGGACACTTATGTGACATGCTTGAACAAGCAATAAAAAAATTGCTCAGTTTTAGCGAGCTACCACAAAAGAAGCTCCCACGATTCCAAGGCTCACTGTGTTTTGCTCCGTGTTATGAGTCAAGGTTAGTTATACCTCAGCATCATATCTGACTGCAGCAGACAGCAGGGAGAAGGCGTTCTCCACAGTGATACCTCGCTTTATGATATGCTGACACAGCCGCTTCAGCCTGTTCTCACAGTACGAGGTTGCCAGATCCAGCAGTCCTGCGGAGAAAAGTGCTCCGTAATTGTAGCATCGCAAATAATTGAGGCGCAGATAAAAGGCAAAAAAAAAAAAAAAAAAGGCTTCTATGTTGTGTTTTACTGTTCAAGTTGAAAAGTCAAGCAATCCAGGCATGCAATTATCTAACGCACTCATTATATTTGGGCCGGTCATCAAAAAAGGTGAACTATAAAAGGTTTTAAAAATACATAAAAGACTAAGTAGCAAAAATGTAAATGTATTTATAGTACATATATATCAATAATAAATAATTGCATAATTAAGCAACTGAGAAATCCCTACAATAAAGGATTTTCTTTACTACTAAAGGGGAGTTTTTTAAAAACATTATTAAGATATACCTATACTACATTTTTATGCATCACTGCTCACGTGGTACATCTTGGACTCACCAATGGCATCCTCTGGGGGAAGATCAACAGTGTCTGTGTACAGAAACTCAAGGAAAGAGCGGTAGACAGGATAGGAAAACTGATCAATCTCTATGACCTCTTTCATATCTTCATTCCAGTGGGACTGAAACATGGATCGGAAGTGTTCACATCTGTGATGGGATTGAAATGGTGACAATAATATTAAAGAAAGGTTTTAAAGATCGTAAACTGATGTTCTATACTCTTGTTCCTAGGGATTAGTTGTTTATACAGATTTATAGGGGACACACATGTCCGGACACTTTTGGGTTTTTTTTTTTGTTATTCAATATTCTTCCAGTGCACATATCCACTTTAAAATACACATTTTTTGTTTTTGACTACATTTATACACAAAACTGTAAGCATTCATGGGCATAAATTAAAATGTTTAAAAAAAGCACACAAAATGTCCCTTAAAGAAGAAGCGCAATAATTTGCTTTTAGACAAATCAGAAAATGTACTTTGGCAATAATGCAGCTCCTGCTAGGAAAAAGAAGAGAATTGGCCAAAAGGCTGCAAAAGGAATTTACTTCTTACTGTAGACATCTCAAAGCTGTAACTGCCAAGAACAGCTTTGCAAAAAGGCACTAACATTATCAGTTTGTGATGTATAAATAACCACAATAGTTTTTTTCAGCATTCTTCGTCATTAAAGACATTATGTGCATACACATGAAGACATATGCACTGGATTTGTATTTATTATATTACACACAATGTAATACACAATGAATACTCATTTTCTCTCATTGAACATTGCACTGCTGGCGAGTTTGTATGAACGCGCACACAGACGCAGACGCGTAGACACACACAGACAGACGACACACAGACAGACGACACACAGACAGACGACACACAGACACACACTAGGCATATTAAATTGTATTGGCTTATGAAATTAGACACTGAATATCCAAACTGCAAGCACTGCATCATGTAATTCGTGTAGTAAGCTCTGCTTGGCTGGACTTCTACTCTCTTTCATGCTGCTGCCCTTACCAATGAATAATAATACTGATAATAATGCAAAATCATGACAGCAACGACAACAAAGTGTAATGAAATGAGGTGAGCAAGCACCTGATTTTAAGCACTGCTTTGTGAACGTGAATGAATTTTCCATCAACGCTGAACTTGATGTCTGAAGTCTCAGGGCTGTCGAACTCTTTCTTCAGAGACTGGGCCACTGTCAGGAAGTCGTCGTGCTCTACCAGAAGAATAACAGTCGTGTTATTGCACTTCAGACTCGGGAGAAGGAGGGGTGAGGAGGAGCTTTGTTTTCATTAGAGCTAAATATATTTTAGATACACACTACTTAACCCAGCTCTGGTCATGAGAGTAGCTCTAAACAGCCGATCTGAACATGAGATAAGTGAAACTCAAGTTCACAGCCATGATGCAGCTCTGCTCAACGGAAAACAAGACACAGTTGTGGTAGTGAACAAACAACTCCATTTAAACCATTCTCCCCTGTTTTCATGATAATCAATATTATATTAACCTTACTGCTGTCTCTTATTAAGAAATCCTGATTAAAAGACTATTAAAAGGCTTTTACAGTCAACATTACACTTTGGAATGTTTGAAAAATTGCACTCATTATCACAAAAGTACTCGACTAATTAATTGACTAATATTAGTCGCAGCGATAGCTCTGTCAATAATTCAACGTTTGGAAAAAGAAGAGAATTGGACAAAATTGAACCACAAATGTTGCAAAAAAGGCATTTCCTTCTTACTGTAGACATCTCAAAGCTGTAACTGCCAAGAACAGCTTCGCAACCAAGTATTAACATGATCAATCTGTGGTGTCTTAACACCCTCGATCAGTTACAGAATTGCACGTACAATCACTGAAGTACTCCATCATTCATTTTAATTAATAGAGACAGCCCTCGAAGCAAAATGACAGCTCACTTGATGGCTGAGCTTAATCTGTGCCAGGCAAATGGCAACAGACAAACACAAGCCGTCCTAGAACTGGAGAAAGAGCATGCTTACTAAAAGACAGTCCAGACTCACCCATTGACAGCAGCCTCCACATTACTGAGGGAGTGGCAAAGCAAGCAAAGACGTCATCAGTACAGGAGAAGTGCGTGAGGTGGGGCAGGACGATGGACTGGCCTCTACACTGACCCCACATGTACACCTGGCCGCTCTGGGTCTTTGCTCCAGAGGTGTGAGTGGAGTGGCAGGCAGCTATTTCCACAATCCTGGACAAAGGGGAAGAAAGAGGAGGGGGAGGAACAGGAGTGGAGGGAAGGAAAGGGAAGGGCCCAGGTGGAGGAGTTGAGAGGTAAGAGAGAAAAGGAGGAAGAGACAAAAGGAAACACAGAGAATGAAGAACAAATCTAGTTCAGGACTTAAATAAATACTTCAGCATAATGTTTGTTTCAACCTGTAACACATTCGAAGGGGCGGTTCATTTCGCCAAGAGGACCAACAGTAAAAGACAATAAACAGCTGCTGTTTATTTTGATTTGTTTGTAAAATGCAAACTGGTAGCTGCTAACTTTCATTTGATATTTGCACTGTCCGCATTTATTTGACAATTAGAGAAAACGTCTGCTCTTCAAAAATCAGGATGTCTGCCATTTTACTTCAAATCTGAATTAAAAACAAAGAACCAAGACAGGATTCTCAAAACAGGAAGGACGGGGGGGAACTTCCCAGCAGGCTGAGAGGAAACGGCTCGAGGATGCAACAATGCAGAGCGCTGCTGGTACTCCAACAGACCACGCACTCAACATTGTTCATTATTAACTCGACGTGACCACATTACCACACATATATTATATATATATATATATATACACACACACACACACACAATAAGCATATGTTTACTAATAAGACCATAGTGCAAAAAACATGAGCTAAAAATTTCTGCAGGAAACCACTCCACATAAAATTGGAAAAGAGGAACAAAAATCAACAAAAATAAAAAAAGGAAATAGAAAAAAATAAATACAAAAGGACCAAAAAACCCCCCAAAAACCATAAAGATTTGTTCTCCATTTTCTCACCTCTCTTTCTCAGCCATGACCTGAACTGGGCTCAGTTGGTTGCTCTTGTTGCCTGTACCGAGCTGACCATAAGTGTTGGCTCCCCACGCATAGAGAAGACCCTCATCTGTTAGTGCCAATGAGTGGGCGTAACCAGACGCAATCTGAAACAGACAGAACATATGTACATGAAACTACAGGGTCCCAGGGGAAATTGGAAAAAAAAAAATGCAATATCAGTTTGTCTAAACTTTAAAAAGCTTGTTAACTACTAATGTGTTAATATTTAGTTGTATTTACAGAACTAAAACTCTCTATACATTTCTATACAAAATTTCTCTCTATACAAAACTCTCTAAACATTTCTATAACCTTTCTTGGCTAGCCTAAGATTACTATATCTTTGTGGCTGATTTTTAAATGTTTAGCAAAAACGTACAACCAAGATCTCATGAACCTTTCCAGCAGTGGGCAGCCTTGAGAGTGACTCTGGAAGGCTCAACTGGAAATCTATATTTCTTTTCTTACGCAAATGCCACTAAAACATCTGACTTGTCAAAGAATAGAATCCACAAGGTCTCTGAAGGTGTTCTGGGGTATCTGACACCATGATGTTAGCACCAAATCCTTTAGGTCCTGTGTGTTCATTACGAGGCCAAGTCACACCTTGAACTCTTTGTTATGTTGAAAATTATCCTGGGATTATCATGCTGAAATAATCCACTGCCATTAGGAAATAAATTTGCCATGAAGAGGTGTACTCGGTCTGTTTAGGTAGGAGAACACTGCATTAGTGTGCCTCCCCCATCTTGTCTTTTTCATCCTGGTGCCATTTCTTCCCTAGATACGAGACACGTATGCACCCGGCCATCCACAAGGCCAATTTCCTACACTTCTTCCAGTTCATGTGCCAAAAGTATGTGCATTCGGCACTAGATAGTGGTCAGCATGGGCACTCTGACGGGTCCGCAGTTTTTTAGCAATCTAAGCAACAACAGATCTTCTGTTCACTTCTGTTCAGCTACTGTGGAATACTATTAGTTTTAAACATTGAAAAATTAATGTCCATTGATGCTTATCGATCAGTACAAAAGGTCTGAACTTTATGCTCAGCATGGCTTCCCATAACAAAATCCTTCGCATCTCTTATGGTAACCATTGTGTGGTCATACCTGTAGAACACAGAGTCCCTGCAACGCTGCTAACCGACATGGAGTCAGCTGATTCCCATTGTTACCCAATCCGAGCTGTCCATTACCATTATAGCCCCAACCATATACCTGCAAAGAAAAGAAAAAAACCACGCTATAGCAATTAATACAGCATTACACACAATTATAAACAAAACATCTATGCAAAAGTATTCTCTAAAAAAGAATATAATAATAATAATAATACAAAAGTTTTATGTTCCTAGAACAGTGCATTAAGGCCAACAACCATTTAAAAACCTTTAGTTTAAGAAGTAAATATGTACCGCTGAACATGTGCAAATATGTCATGTTATTGTTTAGTCTTGCCTAGAATTCAAACTTTAAAATACTGCTTAAAATATATTCTAGTAATGTACTTTGGACCTGAAAGTCCAGCCCAAAAGGTCACAAAGTCTAAAAGGAATTTGCTAATCCTGCGTCAACGACAAAACAAAGTATGTTTATTGGTCAATTATTTCTAAGCCTAAGGAAAGCCAGTGAAGTTTTGTTTTTACCTCCCCGTTGTCTGACACAGCCATAGAAGAGGTCTGGCCACAGGCTACACTGACCACCACTTTATTCTGGAGACAGTTGGACACTTTGCGTGGTGTTGGCTGGTTGGCAGTGGAACCAGAACCCACTTGACCACAGTTGTTGTAGCCCCAGGCGAAAACCTGAGTGAACAAAAGTAGAAAAATGAAGAAAAAGCATCACATAAAACCATAAATTAATGAACAAAAAATGTAAAATGTTTTTAAAGCCTACATTTAAACTGAAATCTCAAGAAATGTATATTTATACTAATTCAATACTTTTTCTCCTATAAACATATTCATGCCATGAATATACCATATTCAAACTCAACTACCCAACAGGAAACTACAGCTTTAAAACTTCAGTTAAACCTCCATCCAAAAAATGTAAATAACAGTATTTAAAATAAAAGAACTGATAAAGCATAACTGGTTATTTGCTGTTTTTCTGCAATGCAAGGGTACATGTGACAACTGTTTTCAAATGACCTACTTTGCTTTATGCTGAGTGACATATTTGGCTAGATGTACTACAGAACCCCTCTATTATATGAACACTCAAATGAACTAAACCAATGGTTCACTGTCCCTTTTCTTGAAATAAGACAATAAGTGTTCACATATCAGAATTAAATACAAATAAATGACACCATGCACATCTAAGGCAAAAACAAATAAACAGGGAAACATATGCATAGGCAGATATTTTTACTGAGGCCTGAAAGAGAACAAAAGCCTTTTAAGCTTAGCCCCCTGTATCGCATGATCTCTCCCACAGCTAGTTCACTATTGCTAAATAGCTAACTGATTGAAAGCTGGGGTGTTTCAAAACTAAATCCAATCTAATGCCTTTAATATGCAACTAACCCATATTCCTAACCCACTATCGGATGTTCTGAGAAAGAAAAGGGAGGTAAGAGGGAAGGGAACAAGGATTTTTTGGGGTAGGATTACTGGATTAGACATTGAAACATGTCACATGTGAACAACAAGCAACAGGAATTCTCCTGTAATACAGCATAGGGCATCATGTAATATTCATACTGACCGCTGTGTTCACAGAAGTAGTATCAGAAAGTTCATTTTTATGGTAATTACATTTAAATTAAACAAGTGTGATTATTAAACATATCTGGTCAAACTGATCTATTTGAGGATTTATCTGAAGCACTTTACTGGTGGGAATACTCTGATATCAGGCATCTGCCCATTGGCTTGTACTGATTACCATTTACATACAAATTATTGTTTATAATAACGAATGTGACGCAGCAGATATTTGCAGCATACAATGCTCAAATAAATGTCACGTTAAAAATAAACCTAAGATAAAGTGGCCTGAGTGCGTTTCAGGCTTAGTCTGCCATCTTCTCTCACCTCTCCTTCATGGGTGAGGGCCATTGAGTGGTGCGACCCACAGGCCACCTCAATCACCCTCTTGTTTTGCAGGTTAGTGGACACAAGCACAGGAGACACTCCCTGATTGGTTGTTCCGTTGCCCAGCTGACTGTACCCATTATGCCCCCAGGCATAAAGCTCTCCCTCTGCAAAAGATGCATCACTGTCATAATAGGTCATTAAACAGTGTCCAACAGAATTATGGCATTGTGAGTTGTAAAGTCAGGAAGGCAATAACACTACATTAAAATGTATCTCTTTGGCTGTTATTACTCAGCAGTCTGCATAATAAAAACATTTACCTACATGACATAATTCTCTTTCTGCTTTCTCTCACAGTGAGAATAAAGTATGGAATATTTAGATGGATATACTGTAGGGGTGTAACGGTACAGAAAGGTCACGGTTCGGTTCACACTATAGTTCTGACATCACGGTCCGGTACGGTTCACAATACAGCGAAGTTAAGTAACAAAAAGTTCTAAAGAATGAGGCTTGATTTGTTTTCGTTTATTTTAAATAAACAGCAATGTATTAACCAGTAAACACACACTCTAGCTTATATTTTCATGTACAGATGACAAAAAAACACCTTGTTCGTGAGTGCTTTTCGCCATTTGAATGCTCTTTTTGAAGAAAAAATATAAATTCTCCCGTTCTGAGGGAGGAAAGCACAGACCTAGCTCCCCGTATCATCTCATTTTTGGAGCTGCCGAGCGAACGAGGCCTGGTTAGCAGCCGCTAACACGTAGGCAAAAGGGCAACAAAACTCACGCTTGTAAATTTTTCCGCTTTACTTTAATCGCGTCTTCTCCGTTGTACCGTGTATTCTCCGTATGACATCATTTACCAAACCGTGACCCACGTACCGTGACGGTTCGGGACGAATACATGTACCGTTACAGCCCTAGTGTTAAAGTGTTTGCAGACATTTGTTGCAGCTCCCACCAAATATTGAAAATTGCATACAATGGAGCACCATGAAAAAGGGGAACATATTAGTGCCTTAAAGTTCTCAGTAAATGTTTGGTTAAAGAGATCAAAAAGTAGGAGGATCCACTCGCCAATGAAAGATGGCATATTCTTCCCAATGCACTTTAACATTTAAGCAGGATACAAATGAGCATTTTGCTATCTCAACTGTGTGAACTAAATGTCACTGAAATGTTATTGTTTAACGGTTAAAAAGGTTCATCCGACAGAATGCCAAGCTTTGATGTGAAGCCTCATCTGATATGACAGAAAATAACATGCATACAGAATATTTAGAAAGAACTTCTGAAGAAGGAATATAAATATGCTTCTGGCATTCGCAAAGCCGTCTATCTGAGATGTCGTCCCCTCACCCCCACCCCCTGTGTTTTGGTAAAGGTCCCCTTTCTGTAGTGGTCATCCAACCC
Organism: Brachyalestes nurse; assembly: GCA_037974405.1. Taxonomy (NCBI): domain Eukaryota; kingdom Metazoa; phylum Chordata; class Actinopteri; order Characiformes; family Alestidae; genus Brachyalestes; species Brachyalestes nurse. The sequence goes on along the minus strand of JBBPCY010000082.1, from coordinate 21,799,379 downwards.
TTCAAAGTAGTTTTAGATTATTTTAACTCAAAGTGCACAGATTTGTTAATGCTTCACAGCTTTAACTGGTATAGAACCGATTTGCACGACTCTAGTCCCAGAGGCCTGGTGCCCTGCACAGTTAGGTGACTCATCTGTGAAATGCCATGCAACTGTGCTGGACAAGAGGACCAGAGTTGTGCAACCTTTGTATATGACATTTATACCAAAGATTCTCAAACTGGTCCTAACAGATTCCAAGATTTTTCTATTTTTGCTCATTGCCAACCCACAATAGAAATAGAGCACAAATGTGGACAACATTTGTGTTTGATAGATGAATACAGACTACATCACCAAATAATACATCATTGTATTGTGTCAGTTTATCATGATAACCCCACTAGTCACCCCTCACCAGTGGTGGAATGTAACAAAGTATTTGTACTTCGTTACTGTACTTAAGTACATTTTTACGTATCCGTACTTTACTTAAGTAAAAATAATAATGAATACTTTTTATTTTACTCCATTACATTTTGCGGTAGTTATCTGTACTTTCTACTCCACTACATTTCTACAGTTTATGCCGTTAGTCGTTACATTTTATGAACAAAATTTCCTCAAAATCTTGCATGAAAAAAT
>JBBPCY010000082.1:21783395-21798655 GCA_037974405.1 Brachyalestes nurse | reverse complement strand
ATAAACACAGCCCCGATCATCACCACTGGTTTTGTGATGTTACTTGGTGTGAGATCAGGAGGACCCTGCTAGTGGCTATTTCCACCAGCTAGACATGTAGAAACGGCCACTAGCGTAGCTGTTTCTACATGTCTAGCTGGTGGGCCTATTTGGGAGAAAGTCCAGTTTTTTAGTACCAGTCCGCCCCTGCCTGAATACCACTGTCTTGTCTTACACACTAGGGAGGCAGTAAATTAATAACATAAAAACAATGTGCAAATATAATCTGGCGATTAAATTTTTCTAAACAATCAATTTCTTTGGTACAATATAAGCCCAGTTCCTGCTGATAAATAGGATTAAATGGCCTTGAGATAAGTTCTCTAAATTCTAATTTGAATATCATTAGTTTAAATGTACACAAGACATTTGGTGTCTAAAGGTTGCCATTTAGTTTTACACTGGTGCTGCAAAGCTAATACAGATAACAAGAAATGGAAGGTTCTAATCACCAGTTATCACTGCGCCAAGGGCACGGCTTAATCAACACAATTTCCCTGAACCACATCGAGTTATGTAAAGAGACCAATTTGGTCTCTGACAGTTTACGACATTTGTTGTCAAGGTGGGTGCTGGTAAGTATGCAACATGCTGGGTTTTTTTTTTGGGTAATGGTACACCATGCAAATCACTCCACTTACCTCATCATCATGGGTGATGTAGATGGCTTCATTGGCGGATGTTCCAAAGACACATGCCTTCCGTATAGAGGCAATGTCCTGTGCACTCATGAGGGTGAAGAGAGGCCATTTGCTGACATCCACCATGGCTACACTACTGATGCTCTGGGAGACGGGGGAGAGAGACTTCAGGGCAGGGGCAGGGGCAGGGGCAGGGGCAGGTGCTGGAGCAGGGGCTGAGGTTGAGCCAGCACAGCTACCGGAGGACACACTGGCACTGCTGACGCTGACACTGCACACACACACACACACACACAGATAAGGCATTACATAAAAAACTTAGCACTGCACACAAGAATGAAGTAAGATTTTCATATTGTAATCTTCCCTATAACATTACTAAAGGTAGATCCCCCTAACCTAATATGTAAAACTACAACAATAAGAATACAGTTTGAAATTCATGACATTTGATGAGAACATCTGGCACTGAGGCTGGATACAATGTCTACTATCAACTTACCTCTTCTTCTTTACACACGGATGCATAATTAAAGTCTTACACATCGAAACATCAACTCAGATAACTTTAAGACTATGCAGATCTGTAATGAGGCCTAGCTTGTGTTTAAGCTGCTGCTGCTGTAGCAAAAAAAACATGTTGTGCAATGAGAATGACCACTGCTACAGTAAATGTAGTGCATTTGCTGCTCTGCTAGAAGCCTCTCAAAACACTCAATAATGCACCTGCTAGTTCTCGAAAGCGAGAGAAAACACAGCTGTGGACTAATATATACACTGCTTGTTTTGTTTACTACGTAGCCAGCTGTCCTAGTTAGCCTGACAGACTGCAATTAATCTGGGTAAACAAGCTAGCCGCCTAGCAAGCTATCGAGATAGGCCCACGATGTCAGGACAATTAAGCCTTTTACCAAGTACCATAAACAATTTTGCGAACTGAAATCGTAAGCAAAAGCAGAAAAAATGCCTATCTTTGCCTGGTTTGCAGCTGTTGCTTCCAAGTTAGCCAGCCTAACGTTAGCTGCAGTAGCGGTAGATACTGACCTACAGCATCGCTCCATCAGGGTAACCAGGAGAACTGAGAAGAAAAAATGAAGATACAGTTTAAAAAAGAAAAAAAGAAAACAGACCTACCTAAGAAATTACAAGAGGAGCTTGAAACAGCATTACCAGGCAGAGGAGAGGTCTAGTCCTCATTAAAGTCTTCCTTTCGCTCGCTCTAATAAGACACCCACCGCCACAGTTTTGAGCTGCAACTACACAGCTACGTCACCCCAGCAACACGATCCCTGCACAAAAGAAAAGCCCTTATAAACAAAGCACAAAAACACTTAAGCACGAATAATAAAGCTAAAGAATCATTAAAGTATCACATAATCTTCAGAAGTACATTATATCCCATTTGTTAAAAGGAAAATGTACATTTAGAGCTTGCAAAGAATCTGGATTGAAATTAAAAGGGGAATTTCTGTACTTGTAGTCATGCAGAAATAAATTTTTGAGTGAAAATGAAGTGCATTTTGTCTTTATGTGCATTGAAGAGTAAAAACACCAAATCAAATTTCTATGTAAGGAGTCAACTATAGCCCCACGCACTTGGATCTGTTCATTTGGGGCAAGCGCACTATATGGACAAAAGTATTGGGACGCCTGATCATTCCACCAACTAGGACTTTAATGACATTGGATTCAAATACATAAACTTTAATATGGAGTTGGTCCCCCTTTGTAGCTACAACAGCTTCCACTCTTCTTGGAAGGCTTTCGGCAAGATTTTGGAGATTTTTTTCTGTGGGGAAATTTGTGCCCATTCATTCTGTAGAGCATTTATGAGGTCAGGCACTGATGTTGGACAAGAAGGCCTGGCTCGCAATCTCCGTTCCAGTTCATCCCAAAGATGTTGTGGAAGTAAGGGGCCACCTGAGTTCAAGAGGCATGTCCCAATACTTTTTACTATTAGTACTTTAGTATTTTCAAGTCCATTTAGTGAAACTATCCAGCAGCCCATTTTCTACTATACTACTGTTTTCACATTTACCTATTATTCTTTCACATAAAACATAAACAGGGGCCTCCTGGGATTTTTCATCTCAAATATTCATTGGGAACTTTGTCCTCAGTTTAAAAGAAGACGCACCCAAAATGTGGATGAACTTGTTTTGCTCGATGGGAGGACAGATATAAGCCAACTGGTGGTTACCAGCTAACTACAGCTTTGCATGTTTTCTTCTGCTTTGCCAGCAGTGACCTCAGGCACTGTGCTTGTTTGATGATTCTTCTGACAGGGAACAGCCTCTGCTTCAAAGACAAGCCCTATTTCTGTGTGACGACAAGGTTAAAGGAGCTTAAAATGGGGGCTTTGTTTTCAAAGAAGTTCCTCAAGCCTCGACAGGTGGCTTTGCTGGGTCTGGACTCAGCCGGTAAGTCCACACTGCTCTACAGGCTCTACAGAGGGGTCGTCATGGAAACCTCGCCCACTATAGGCTTCAACGTGGTGACGCTGGATCTGGACAAGAAGACATCACTGACCGTTTGGGATGTAGGGGGGCAGGGGGCCATGCGGGCCAACTGGAGGTACCACCTGGAGGGCTGCAAGGCTCTGGTGTTTGTCGTGGATGCCAGTGACCACTCCAGGATGGAGGAGGCCAGAAAGGCTCTGAAGAAGGTCCTTAGTGACAAAAACATGGAAGACGTCCCCCTGATGGTCCTGGCCAACAAATCAGACCTACCCAACGTGATGACGGTCAGTGAGGTGTCCAAGCAACTGGATATGGAGAGTTACAAAGACAGGATTTGGGAGATCCAGGCCTGTAGTGCTTTGCAAGGACTGGGACTCCAGCAAGCTTTACAATCTGTGATCAGACTCATTCAGAAGGATTGAGAGAGACAAGATTGAAAAATAGGTTTTTTTTTTTGGTTTTTTTTTTTAAAGCATTGAGTATCAATATTCTGTTAGTACCTACTTGTGAACCCAAGGCTGATCATTTTATTATGTATCTGTTTTTCTCTAAGATATTTTATTTAGTAACTACTATGAAACTACTAATTTATATGAGCCTATCATGGACCTTTGTTTTAAAGCACTAAAGTATTGATACTGCCAGTATTAATGTTATTTTAGAAACCAAATGTTTTGAGAAGTTAAAGGTAAGAAGTTAGAAATGTTGGGACACCATCCTTTGTATTACCATACTTTGTATTATTTTGTATTACTCTATATGAGACTGAAAAGGAAAACACTAGCATCCGCTATTGCACTAAGACAGATGTACAGAAATGCATTTTTTTTTCATACTATAAGATTTATGTTTTAGAAGAACATGGAAGTGCTCGGAACACCACAGACCCTTTTTCCTTTTTATTTAATTATACTGACATTGAAAAATACTGTGGTTCTATGTGGTACATACATAGAAGTAGAGACGAGGGACTGGATGAAGGCCAAATTATGCCTTTTTGTTTTGTAAATTGACAGAAGGAAGACAAATGTAGGAAAAAGACATGCGGTTATCATCAAAGACACGTTTTTATAATGATTTACTGCAATTTTTTGAGACGTGGCACCAAAGACTTCGAGATGAGATTTATTTAAACCACCTAATAACAGACTGAAATTTCCTGATGTTAATAAACACTGCACAAAGAGCCAGGTGTTTTAATTGTTTTATTTGATCATGCTAATAGACTAATGAAATGAACTGTCATTATAGGATAATACTGTTGAGCAAAGACATTAGCATGACAAGTGAGATTATAAAACTGTATAACTCAGTTTCGCTGTATTGTACTAAAACCTTTTGTGTGGTGCGTTTCAAATACATTAACATTAATGGGTGTGTTTCAGATACACCCACATTCATTCACTGACTAGCACTTCTATATAAAAACAAACGGCAGCAAATGTGCGTTCACAGTAATGTTTTGTAGAAATCCCTTTTTTAAGAGATTGTGGGAATGTTTCAAACTGAGCAAAATAAATCCATAAATCTTTTCCTCCAAATCTATTTCTGCTTCTTCACACTGTTATGGTACCTCTGTAGCTCCTTCCATGACTGGTAGAGCAGCATTCCAGGCACCAGCACCCAAATACCATTAAAAAAGACAAGGTAGACCCACAGGTAGAGCCAATTATTAGTGCTCAGGTTAGGACTTCCTATCAGCCAGTCTGGGCAAAAGGTCATCCAGCCTCCATACAGTTCACAAACGCATAGGGTGATTTGGACAAAGTGCCTGCAACAGAGAAAGGGCAGGGGATAAAGTTTGCCCAGGTAGCAAGGTAGCACAGGCAGGCTCAAAGGCCAAGACTAATAATGATTTTGTAGATATGATCTCACTTGCAGTGTGAAAAGCGCTTCCTTCTGAGCCACTCAACTACTACTAATTTCTCTTAGAGGGGTGAGAATACATGAAAACTGCACATGTTAGGTCTAACTAGATTTGTTGGTGTTTTGTTACTGCCTGTTAATATCTTACCTGTAGTGCTTTTCTCTAACAATAGCGTAAACCAACAGAAGTGCTAGAAACCCATCCAAGACAACCGTAAGCAGTTCCAGAGATACTATAGTTGGGTCGGAGTGTAGCCAACGCTGGTCTGCCTTACCATATTCTTTCCCTGTGGATAGTTTCCAACAAGATATGCAAATTTTACAGAACGAAGTAATGCAAAATGAAATGCTCAAACCATTGCGGGTTGCAAAGTACCAACACTCACCGCTAGATGTCGCCGTAAGCTTCTATTATAGCCTTTATGTACAGTACTAGGTTAAATCTAAATGGGCCAGTTCAAGCTTATAGAACAATATCATTACACTATATGGACAAATTGGGATTCAATTATTGAATTCAGGGGGGCCCTTACTTCCCGTAAAAGGCTATCTTAATGCTCCAGCATACCAAGACATTTTGGACAACACCATGCTTCCAATGTTGTGGACAGTTTCGGGGAGGCCCTTTTCTATTCCAGCATGACTGCAAGGTCCATAAAGACATGGCTGGATGAGTTCAGTGTGGAAGAACTTGACTGGCCCTCACAGAGCCCTGACCTCAACCCCATCCAGCACCTTTGGGATGAACTGGAACGGACTTTGAGCCATGCCTTCTCGTCCAACATCAGTTCAAAACAGAAAGAATAGGCACAAAATTCCCACGGAAACACTCCAAAATCTTGTGGAAATACTTCCAAGAAAAGTGGAAGCTATAGCTGCAAAGGAGGGACCATCTCCACATTAATCTCTATGTAATCGAATGAAATGTCATTTAAGTCATTTAAGGTTGGCGTAATGGTCATGCGTCCCAAAACGTTTGTCAATATAGAGTAGGTTTATATATAAAAAAACAGTGCAATACAGCCATACTTACAGAGTTCAGCGAATATGCTATCTGAGGTTGCAACCGTTCCAGTCAGGGACATGTATACGAATGGGCCTTCCTGTTCAGAGCACAGAACACGACCACAGGTGAGAAACAATGTGGTGGTGCAGTTGTGACAAAATGCAGTTAAAATTATTACTCACTAGAGTAATGTGAAAATGGCACGTTATACAACCAGAAACAAAAGTATTGGGACGACTGACCATTACACCAACAGAGACTTTAATGGCACTGCATTCAAACACATAGATTGTGTTAATATGGAGCTGCCCTCCTTTTTGCAAAAATTTTTGCTCATAGTGTATTACTCACCAGAGTAATGTGGACGATGGCATCGTAAAACAACCAAACTAGGACCCATCTGTCTGTGGAAGAACATTTTCTGCCCCAAATCTGTGCAAAAATATATCCCACGACGAACTGTCCAGCACAGGCGAGCAAAGATATAACAGTCACTTGTGTAAAAAGAGCAGGCTCGTCTACATTTACAGTTTCAGTCATTTTTGAAGAAAATATATCTATTAATTATATAATTTTTCGTTATACGACTGAAGAACTTTGGAACTTCGACTCTTAACGGTCAAACCAGAATCTACCTGGTGACGGTCTCGTGAACACGACTCCTATTGGCTGTCGCTGTAGTCTCTCCACCATAACCCCGCCCCACTCGGCCGGTGTGGGCGGAGTCCACATTTTGGCGCCAACAAGTTATTGTGGAATCATAGTTTAATCTCTGTCTGGTCCTAATCGGGGCCTGGAAAAGTAGAAAAACTATACTAAATATACTGAAGTAAAAGTCTGAGTTGTGACAGGATAGAGCTAAACAATCAGAAGGTTGTGGGTTCAATTCCCACCGAGGTACCCTTGAGCAACGTACCATCCCCACACATTGCTCCCTGGGTGCCCGCACGCCTCCTTGGTGGCAGCCCCCTGCTTCACTTGGTGAATGCATTAAATTCAGAGAAAGAATTTCACATTGTTCACGCTGTGCTGTGCTGTGGTGTGTTCACACGTGAGTATAAGGGTCCACTTTAACAAGTGTCTACCTTTAAACATTATCAGGTACTGTCTCATGCGCAATAGTATGTTCTAGTGCAACAATATATGGTCCTACGCAATAATATATATGTATATAAGGTACAATATTATCCATTTTGGAAGGCCTACATACACTTCCCACTCATGTTAAACTTCACATCCCATTCACACAAAGCCCACATTGCTATATTGTATATTTATTGTATTGTTTGTCATTCCTTGCACTTTTCTCAATGCTGCTAACTGCCTTCACCATAAGTAAACATACTTGTGGTGCAACACTAAACACTTGTTTATGTAAACAAGGTTTACATAGCCTCCAAACTTAACTGTTACATACACTGCTGTTACAACTGTCTATTGTTGTTACTTGCACTGTAGTCCATGGACGTACATGTACACAGCTGTTGACGACAATAAAGTAACCATGTATATGAACCTAAAAGGTTTACCAAATAAATTAAAAGATCACTTTTTTGTTGTGTGGTGTGGCAGTACTTACCCTCACACAGAGACATATTTGCATAATTGTGGGCATTTAAAATTTACATTGATGTAAATTTTATTTAATGCAATGAATAAATGAATACATTTACTGGAATTTGATTAACAAAGGAGTAGTCTGAGCAAGAGATCTTTCAAGGTTTAAATCAGGGGTGTTTAAATTAATCATATCCACAAAAGAACCGGTGTAGCTGCAGGATATAATTCCAATAAAACAAGACCACGTCTGATTCTACTTATTTAAGCAACTGTCTCAGTCTTAAAACATGATGAAGAGATATGAAAACCTACAGCCACTCACTGGTCCATTACACATAAGACTGGACACACCTGGTCTAACTAAGAATATATATTTTTAGTAAGATTGCAGGTATTTCAGTTCTACCAATACTGAAGATGCAAATATAAAATACCTAAAATAAAATACCACTTGTTGTAGCAAAGGACTACGTAATCAGCATATTATAGTCTTGGGTCAAAAACAAACACTGAGGCAAGAATTTAAGCTCACGTTGCTTGTTGAAATTTATAACACCAGTCATGACACTTCAGGCGTTTTTCCACTTAGCAGTTTTGAAAAGTGAAAAGTCAGTACCCTGGACAGCGCACATGACACCATATGGCATCATTACATCAGCTGAGTAGGGGGAAAAACCATCTAGACACACCATATGGACAAAAGTATTGGGACACAACTGTTTGGGCTAAGCCCCTTATTTCCAATGAAGTGTAATCTTAATGTTTCAGCATACCAAGACATTTTGGACTCCAGTGTACAGTCATGCTGTATACTGTAGTGTATATATAAAGTATATGTATTTGCATGCAATGTCATTAAATTCCCTGTTGGTGGAATGGTCAGGTGTCCATACAGTTTACATCTAGAACATCTGAGGGAAACACCAGGGGCTGGATCTGAACTGTGAGAAGACTCCAAGACCCATGCAGCAGTTAAATGTCTTCATTTAAGTGTCTTCATATAAAGTGATGCACATTATATACTATTTTCTTAAATTATATTCGTCGTACTACTAGGCACACTAATTTCCCTAAAGCAATTTTAGGAATGACCTTTAAATAATCTGTTGCATTTTTGAACTAATAAAAACAAGTATTTTCTCCACTGTAGTTCAAAATCCAGTAGGGGCAACACTACAGTCTCTGCTCTTGCGCAATATGTTGCCATGGAAGCAGCATTGTAGCCTCTCCTTCACTCAACTTTTGTACGCTGTGTAGACGATAAGAGTAAAACGTACATACGGTCACAAAAACTGTATTTTCATTTTAATGTACGGCAATATAGATATTAGTGGGTTACACGTTAATGAGGCTACACACACCCTCTTTTGTTTTTCCTCCGCAGGTATTTAAAATATTTTAGAATGACAAACGTGTCATGTCTTTCTACTAACCTCACTGTAAATTTCTACTTTCTTCTTGTCCAACAATTTAAGATGCACCACACAAATGATTTTAGACATCACTGCTCAAAGGCAAGACACTTAAAATATTTGACCAAATAACACTTACTGTCTAAAGGACTTTGCTAATTAAATGTTGAAGCTAGCCTGCTGTAAATGTATATAACAGCCAGTTAAAATTCAACACTACCAACTCTCATAAGTCAGACTTCTGTTGGTGCGCTTGGTCACTTAATATGCTGAAGTAGTGCAGGAAAGGATATGCGAAATAACCAAGGGCAGATTTTCAGAAGTGGGACACAACAAAAACACACCCACATAAAACAAAGTAGCGCGTGCCAGCGAGCTTGCTAAGATTTCTATTAGCTTCTAAACACTTGACGTGTGGTGCTGTGGCCTTCACACATTTTTCAACAGTGACAAGACCTCACAGCAGAAGGCTTGTGACACCACACAAAGGCGACAACTGTTTAAAAAACGATTCCATTGTAGAGATATATTTAAAAAAAAAAAAAAAAAAAAACTTTCCTCAAACAGGATACTTGTTTTATAAATGCTGCTTCAGGGAATGGACAGACTGGCTTTCTATGGCAATCAGGTACACATCTAGAATAACGCAAGCTCAATATCATGCACAGGTGGCTTTTGTTGTGCTTAAAGAATCTGATAGCTCAAGGTACACCTTGTACAAGCCTACCCAACAAAAGTAAAAGAAAAGCAAAGATAAACATTACTGAATTAGACCCACTGTGACAGTAAACTAACACACCCAGCTTTATACAAAGGTTAATGAGGTCCACAAGCACACAAAGGTAGAAAGGGAAAAATCACTACACTCAGAGTGCGTTTAAAGACATAGGAAACAAAGTGTGAATCAGAAGAGAGCAATAAAGAACAGATGGCTAACAGCAAGTTTATTTTGGTTAGGATAATTGATACATAAAGCACGTCCTGAGGGAGTGATGAGTGAAGTATGGCCCGTTACGGAGTTTCTAGAAGAGAGGAAGAAGGGTGAAGAGGGGATGAGTAGGATAGTAGTAGTAGTAGTAGTGCATAGGATAAAAAAAGCAAAATTAAATGGAGAGCGGACCAGTTACAAGTCAGCCAGAATTAAAACAGGATTACTGTATAGTCCAGAGCACAGCAGAAAGCCTTATCATAAAGTGGTTTGAAAAGGGAAAAGAGAGGAAAACAAAAAAATAACCTCCAAACACTCCGGAGAAACGGAGACACTTAGACATGACACCCGAGAGACTCCATCCTAAAAACACCTCCAACGTTAAGCACTAACTATTAAGAAAAAGATTTGCTCTGCTTTCAGTCTCTGAAATGAAAAACAAAAGGCACAATGAATTTCAACTCGTTCTTTATCTTTAATATGCACAAGAGCTGAAAAAAAATTACAGATGAGCCACCTTAAAGAGTATTTCAATGCTAAAATTTATAAAAAGATACAAACAATCAGAGGCCAAAATGCGAAGTCGCTTTTTTTTTTTCTCGTTCATTTTTTTTTTCTTCAGGCAAGTAAAAATCTTGCAACCAGGAACAAGCTTGTATCAATTTCTGATACAAGACAAAAAAATTTTCGTAATTCTTTAAAGTGGCTCGTTTATTTTTCTAGGTGTCTAGATCATGAGTTTCACACCTATGCAGGCTTTTTTTTTTCTTTTGTTCATCAACAATAAATGGCTAATTCCAAAAAAACGCCAGGGCTGCCATTTGTCCTCGTCCTCAGTAGTCTGCAGCCAAACCACAACTACATTAGTCCCAATGTAAATTTCCTTTTTGTTTTCTTTTCCCCCCCATACATCCCTTTACAAATAAATGCACAGGGGAGGAAAAAAAAAAAGAATTGTCCAGTCACAACAGTTAGAAAGCCCATTTCCAACATTTCTTTTTCAATTGTTTGTCATCACAAAGTGAATGTTAAAACAAAAAAGACAAAAAAAGTCCCCATTAATTGTGAATCAGTAACACAACGTCATTATTGTTCTCAAGTGTCCCAACAAACAACTAACATGTGTGGCAGCTTTTCAATTATTTATACTTTACACAAGAGAGATACTTTTTTTTTTTTTTTTTTTAGTTTGTACAGTTACGTTTGGTAGCAAATAAATTTCGAGAGGAAAAAAAAACAAAACAAAAAAAAAAACCATGGACATCCGTTTTCCATTGCTTGTGTCTAAATTAAGCGAATGTCGCTTTAGCCAAAAAAATAATATATGTATATTTATATTTATATATTTATATATTGGGACAACTCGAAAGTGTGCATATAAGACAATCAAAGCTGCAAACGTGGAAGCTCCACCAATCACAAAAAAAAAAAGATCACAGTTCAATCATTGTTGCAAAGTTTCTCTTTGCTAATGATTTAAGCCTTATTTTTTTTTAACTTAGAGAAAATATACTCCCCTCGGAGGGGGGGAGAAACGAGAGAGAGAGGAAAAAAAAGATGGACCTGGTCAAGAAGGCTTTTGGATATTTTTTTTCCTTGTGTGCTGAAACGTATATTTGCGGTTATGAAGCAGTCGAAACCATGGATGGGGTGCTCCTGTAAGCACGATGCTGAATAATCCAGTGCCTGTTCCATGTGTCAAAGTCCATAAACACTGTAATTCTGCAACAAATGACATCTTCCTATGTTCGACACCGATGCTGCGCCTTCCTCCGCCGACACAGCCTCGGTTCCTTGTGCCGTAGAGACTCTGCGGATAAGTGACTTGGCCGTGTTAAACAAGACATCCCGTCTGTACGTTTGTTTTGCTTTTGTGACTTGCTGCTTTTTATTTTTTTTGTTTTTTTCCCATTTTTTGTACATAATAGTCATAGGTTCATGATGACATTATTAAAAAAAAAAAAAAAAAAACAGAACAAGACAGAATCGGTGCTAGCTTCTTCTAAGTCCTTTTTGCACAAAACATGTCTAAAAGAATGAACCCCCACTGTAAAAAAGGACAGAAAAGTCCATAGAGAAGGGGGCCGGGAGGGAGGGAGGGGCAGGTTTCACATGGCTTAGCACAGCAGAGGCTGGATGTTTTGAGTGTCTCTATCGGGCGCTCTAGAATAGACTTCTGCATCGGGCTTGTGACATCTTGATCAGAGAAATTGGTAGGAAAAAAAAAAAAAACAAAAAAAATCCCTGCCTTCAAATTCCGGGATCGTCTTTTTTTCCCCTCCCATCTTCCTCATCGGCTGATATGATGGCTGGTAGAACGTTAGAACTTTCTAGAAATGTTCATGCACACGTATGACTCAAGTCTGTGTGTGTGTATGTGCGAGTGAGCAAAAAGAGCAAAATAACTTTTTTTTTTTCTTTTTTTTTTTCCTTTTTGGCAACTGCAGTATGACCAGAGAGGTGCGTTGTGTTTATCCTCTTCTATAAGAAATGTGTAGACTTCCCTCCGACTTCGGGTAATGCTGGAGAGAGACACTCTCGATCCTTCAGTGCTAGGTTTCGTTTGTAAGTTTTTATAGCGTCTTGACTGGTTGCTTTTAACAAGTTAGTGGGTTGTCGGTTGATCGGTGATGGTTGGATTGTGGGGAGGTGCGGCGGGGAGGTTGAGCAGCAGGGGGTCCCGCCGTCTTCAAGTTCTGGGTTTGGCTCAGTTAGAACTTGAACTCCTTAGTTTGCAGGTTGGAGGCCGGGTCAAAGTTGTAGGTGCCTCCTTGTGTGGGTTCGGGGATCAGACTCGGGTCCTCATCGATCTAGACAAATGTGTGTGTGTGTGTGTGTGTGTGTGTGTGTGTATATGTGTGGGGGGGTGGGGAGGAAAAGAGAAATTAATGAAAGACATGGATGGATATTTAGTTGATAAGTAAATAAGTAATACTAGTAATAATCACTTATATAGCCCACTGTTTAAAACAAGTTTACAAAAGGCTTGATATTGAAAGTTAAATACTAAGGAAAGAAAAAGGCAGAAATAAGCTAATCAGACAGTCATTTAGTTTCAGGAGTTCAAGATCTTTTAGGTTAAATAACCTTTATTAATTTTTATTTTTTTTAAACAAAAAGCCACACTTACATCGTCTCCTGAAAAGTACTGATCGATGATCTCAAATGCTAATTTGTAGATGTCTTCATTTTCGTGCTGCTGTAGGTTTTCAATCTTTTCCAGCCCTGATGGGACACACACAGGAATACAAAGTTAAAATTCTAAATACCAGAGACTGTGTGCAGAAGTGTCTCCATCACACAGGACAGAAACTTAAGTTTGTGCTCTCCGCTGTGTTCCGTTTACCTCCGCACTCCTCGATGATCTCAGCGATGGTGCTGGCCTCTTCGCCGGCCATGATGAGGATGTTCTTCAGACCGTCTAGAACCACCTGCACCACCTGCGAGTCCTTCACCGACAACAGGTTGCAGAAAGGCGGGATCACGTTCTGCTGCACCAAGTACTCCACCTGCCATTCACCAGACCAACAGGACACAAGGTCCAACGTTAAAGACACGTTCTTCCGTGGACGGTGCCAGGGGTTAACTTAAAACAGCTGAATTTATTTTTTATGACCTTTGCTTACGATGTATATCGTTTATACACTAATGAAATCAATCAGAGCTGCTTTTCACACACTGCACTCGCAAGGTCTGCAGTGCTGCCATTAATTTGGGAAATTAGATTTAAAATGCAGACACAGGTAAAAATTCAATTTGCAGGTAGGGAGGGGGGCACAACTAAATAATTCATGAATACCCCTTTTTAAAAAACGAATAAGATTATGTATGCATAATCCAAGTTGATTAAAGGGAGTACAGACACAGAAAGGGGAGAGAAATACAGCAACCCCCAGAATAGTTCCTATGACAAAAGTTTAGTAGTTTTTCAGTTTCGTTTTAAGAGCAGTGCATCTTGTACATGCTTTTTAAGAGATGTGTGCAAACCTCACCACTGCTTGTGTGAACAAAAGTAATGTAAAGTAATGAGAATATTTTTTCTGTTCATGATTTGAAAATGATGGAGCTGCTACTGGGAATTTCAACGGGAATTTGTTAGCATCCTCATAAATTACTGTTCAAGGGCTGCAAGTGTGAATGACACAAAGCCTGAACATTACCAGTAAACGTGTCCTCATAATGTCCTGGGTTTTATGCAAGAAAAGGGCTTTATATAGACAATATATTCATACAACAAGTAATTAAAGTACAAACCTGATCTTTCCTTCCACTTATTGTTAAGTTGCTGATGGCCCATGCAGCTTCTTTCTGTGTCCCAAAATCACCCTTTTCAAAGACAGAGACAAAAATAAAAAATATATATTTATTATACACACACACACACACACACACACACACACACACACACACACACACACACACACACACACACACACACACACACACAGTGGTAAGACAAGTAAAGGGAAGAGGTGTGTGCATATATACATTTTTCAAACACAAAATCATTCACTCTCTTTCCACAGAGTTACTTTAACACCGCACAGCACAAACATGGTCTGTTAAAAGTTTGGGAACTTCCCTTCTTTAAAAATAAAAAAACTCTTGTTACTTCCAGTTAGGAAAGGAAAAAAAAGGTGCAATGGTTTAGACATAAAACAGCTAATTTGCTAAAAGTTTAGGTGTGTTTCTTGGTATTAAGATTAGGTTTGGCTTAAATAAAGATGGTTTTAATCAGCTAAAAGGTGTGATCGATGGAGTGCTGGCACCAAAAGAAGATAAACTGTGCAGGGCCTGGCATTATTTCAAAGGCATACATCATTTCCTCAAAATAAAACAAGCTGGTCATTAATATGTTCTTGCAAACTGACAAAGAGAAAATGAACATTTTGAACAGCCAGATGAAATGAAAATGAAGTGAAATTCAATGTGTCATCCCACATATATACACAGAAATTTCATGTTCTGGTGGTTAGGGATCAGCTCCTGCAGTCAGAAGGCCGTGGGAATCAGCCAGTAGCACCACTGAGGTTCCCTGAGTAAGGTAACGTCTCCACACACTGCTCCCGGCCCTGCGGTCCTGGCTGCCCGCTGCTTCACTTGGTGATTGAGTTAAACGTTGTTCACACTGTGTTCACATATGACAACTGGACTTTACACTTAAGTAACTGCTGCACTTCACACATGCTGACACCAAAGACTGTGGACCTCAGGTAGGTTACCATTACAATTGCAGTGAGAATCTATGCATTTGACCCATCCAAACAAGTCACACACACACACAGACACACACACAGACACACACACAGACACACACACAGACACACACACAGACACACACACAGACAC
>JBBPCY010000082.1:21771168-21783295 GCA_037974405.1 Brachyalestes nurse | reverse complement strand
ACAGCACATAGAAAAGCTGCTCTACAAACACTACTGCACTCACAACACATATGGAGGCGTTTCTTACTTTTTACACACACACACACTGCAATAGTTCAGAAAAGAATAGCAACCTGTGCATTTTACACACACACACTGCTGCAAACTGTACTAACAGTGAACAGAAAAAAGGGAAAATGGTCTCTTATTTTTTCCAGGACTGTATATTATAGTAGTTGCCGAAAAATATATGTTCATATGTTTGGGACTGGAGCTGGGAGGCTAATGTACAAACACATGATTAAAACGTATACCCCATCAATTAGCATCATCAAACGTCATCCCTAAACCATCACACACTTGCTTCAAAGATGGCTAGTAACATCAAACAGAATTGATTTGACTGTTTCTGACACTGCTCCTGTTCTCCAGACACTTAACATGTCTTGACTGAGGAGTGTGTGTGTGTGTGTGTGACTGCGTATGAGGGGGAGAGAGGGGGAGAGAGAGATGGTGAAGCAATGCTTTAACACAAAGTTAGCAGTGGCATGGCTAACCTCGGTAGCAGAGACGTTCTTCCTCCCTTTGACGTGCAGCAGGCGCAGGATGTTGTACACGTTGGACTCGACGTGTTTGAACCCAGATGCCACTCCACCTTTCTTATATCTGAATCAGAATCAGAAACCTTTACTGATCTTGGAGGAAATTGTTTATGCTACAGTATGACTGCACAGTCACACAGAGAAACAAAGACAAGAAACATATAAAACATAGTATAAAGTCCAAAACTCTCCAAAAATACTCCAAAAATGGATATAAATACTACAGATTAAAAAAAAAATCAAATTATTGCTGGAACAGTTTACTAGTAACACAAATAGTGGTTTGGAGTTGTTCTCTATACCGAGTCTGTAACTGCATGTAATAGTGACGTAAATCGTGATTTTGCACATGATAAGACTTTTGCATAAGTAGTGATTATAAGTAGCGACACAAATAGTGACATAGATGACATAAGTGACATAAGAAGTGACACCAATACTGACATAAGAAGTGACATAAGTGATACCAGTAGTGACATAAGTAACGTAAGAAGTGACATCTGTGACATAAGAAAGAAGTTATAAGTAGTCACGTATGTGACAAAAGTAGTCATATAAGTAGCAACACAAGTAGTGACATAAGTGACATTGTGATGATTGTGTGGTATTTCACCTGGTAAGACTACTGTTCATAATAAGATATTGTACATAATAATAATTTAGCACCCAATAAGAAACTGCATATCTGTGTAGCAGCAGGTTATTGCTCAGATTATTGAGAAGGTGGGTGTTTTGTGAAAAGTCATCACTGCTGACCCCCATGTTCTCCTTTGAATGATCCCTGTTCACTCACATGATGCCGTTTTTGAAGTAGCCTTTGAACTTGGATGACTCGAAGCCCTGCACCTCCCGGTGCTGCACGGGGCTGCCACCCAAATACTCGTCCAGCTGGGTGACATAGATGGCCGCCGCACCCTGCTCATCCTGAGAGGAGCCGCTTCCTATCCAGTAATGAATATCCATGGAGTGAGAGGAGTCATGGCTTCCCTGAGACACACACAGACAGACACACACACACACACACACACACACAGACACACACACAGACACACACACAGACACACACACAGACACACACAAAGACACACACACAGACACACGGGAAGCAGTCGGGGGGTTAAGTGCTTGGCTTAAGGGCACTTCAGCTGTAGAAGCTAAGGGCTATTCATTCACTTTCCCCGCCCACATTCTTTAAAGCTGTTGCAGAGGATCACACTAGTGACCTTTAGGTCACAAACCCACTTGTCTAACCTTTAGAACCTCTGGCAGAAATGTATGTATATGTTCCCAAATAAATGGAATCAGTTTTGGACGTGTTCGTGTGTGTTACCTTGGCCAGCTGGTGTATGATCATAGGGATGAGGCCTGCATCTATCACAGCCTGCACCTGCTGCTGGTTCCCTGCTGTGATGTTGGACAGGAACCACACCGCCTCCTGCAGGGAGACAAAAAAAACACACAGAACCGCCTGGTCAGAGGGGGGTTTCCCCTAATGCAGATCAACTTCCATCCCTTCAGAGAGGTCACTGAGCCTCTAAAGGCTTGTATTCACATACAACTACAAGTAGAGGTTATTGTGTCCAAGATGTATAAGCTGCTTCATGATTAACTTCAGTTGTGTTTTGGATTGAAAGGAGATAAAGGTATGAAAAGAAAAGAATCACTCAGTTTGCCTAGCAGTTTGATGTACTTGCTCTCCAACAGCTTGATTTAAGTGATGCAACATTATCACACTAACATACTTAGGTGTAGACTATAAAATAAACTTATGGTTATGAAGAATCTGCAGACCTACTCAAATTCCATGTGACAGGGTATCGGCACATTTTTTATATGCAAATTCAGTTACTTAAGACCCTTTCAATACCTCTAGGAAGAAAAATGAAGACCATCACGGCGGCAAAAAAACACAATAGCCTAGAATGTAGTTGATTTCAACAAGGCACAAACTATTTATTGGAGCAACAGCTCTAACATAAACGTATTTTTCAACCAGCCACGTTACTTCTCATCCTCCAACCATCTCTCACTGAATTTGCATTTACCCGTTTACCCATTCTTTCTACACTTGCGTATTTAAGGGAAACCAGTCTCCCTGCTACGCACCAGCTACGCACATGTAACACCATTTCTTCTCTTTCTATGGCATGCATATAGGCCTATGGGGTACACACTGCCCCTGTGCTATAGGAAGTGATGAGCGCTGGTCCAAAAAAAAAAAAAAAAGGGAAAAAATAGGCTAACTGGGAACAGATACCGTCGCTTCAGATTTTTCAATATTTTTCAAGGCCTTAAAAAACGTTAACAATTTTTAAGACTTTTTAAATACTTTTCAAGGATCCGCAGGGACCTTGTGTGATCATCTTGGAAAACCATATTCTTTTTAGAGAACATACAGGAGGGCTTGGTAAAATGAATACAATTAGTTGTAATTCAGAAACGGTAATTCAGTAATGTGTATTTGCCATCCTCAAAATGAATCTCTGCAAAATTTCACCAAATTGTTCCAACTCTGAATGTGAGTTCTTTATTGGTCTGGTTCCAGAGCTGCAAAAGGATGTCTGTCCAGTTAGTTAATGAACCAATTCAGATTCTAAAGAAGCATCCTGTTACTTGTATGCTGATCTGTAACAATAGGGAAGACTGAGATGGGGGGAGTGTGTGTGTGTGTGTGTGTGTGTGTGTGTGTGTGTGTGTTTGTATGCAATTACACACCTTGTTGATCTTCTCTTTAGGGTGTGTGAGCAGGTTGGGGAAGTGAGAGAGTACATCACAGTTCAGAACCACCTGAGTCTGCTCATCTGTCCCTGTCACAATGTTCCCCACTGCCCTCAGCGCTGCTGTCTGCGGGGAAAGTGGAGGGGGGCAATGTAGGTTTACTAACAATTAACTTGTAACCTAATTAATAACACTTCTAAAAGCTGAGAACAATCTGAACGTTTCAGGCAAAGTACCCTTGTTGTACATGAATAATACTGAATGCTCTAAACAGACTGCTCTGCATTTTACTGTTTTCTACTCTTAGTGTTTTTTGTGATCCAAATAATCAGTGCTGGGTTTCCCAAGAGCATCCTAGCATCACACTGAACACTTCCTGTGCCAATTAAGACGACTCAAACTCAATAAACCCTTTTACTGCGTTTAAGAGGGCCAGGGGCCTCCATGACCAAGATTAGGAAACTCTAATAAACTGTAATAAAACATTAGCATCACTTTAAGCCCATTTTCAGGAACTCCTTACTTCTGCTGTGGTGAAACGTACTGAAACAAGACAGCACAGTATTGTATCAGACCAGATTAAGAAATAAACTAGACATTTTTAATATTTATGTAAAGATATTTTTTAAAAGGAAGCACTCATTCAATAAGAAGCTAATGATCAGCCTATAACATCCTTGTAAATCTAATTTTCCTGAATCATGAGTTCTAGTCATGCCTTGATTTGCATTATAATTTCACCTGGTTATGTTGCCCACTCACTATCCACACTATCCAGTTGTGCCGTGTCCTGACCTGTGGCTGCTGGATTTAGCAGGAGAAATAACTGATCTGGATCTGAAACGTCTAGCTGTCCAGTCCCAAACAAGAATGCTGCCTCCACAGCCACATTTATGCTCATCTATTATTGCTACAATAATTACTACTATTATTATTATCATCATCTCTTTTCTTTACCTGAACTTTGACTTCTTGATGGCTGAGTAGGGGGACAAGGAAGGGGACGACACCTGAGTCTATGACCATCTGTATCTGCTCGTTTCCTCCGTCTGTTAAGTATGATAATGCCCACACTGTGTCTACAAGAATCTAAACAGGTGTGGGAAAGATTAAAAGAAAGGGTAGGCAAAGAAAGAACATGAAAAAGAAGAAAGAAAGAATAAAAGTAATTAAAAAAAAAAGAGTTCAACACATTTCGTAGTGTGCAAAAGCATTCTCCTTCTCTAATGCAAATTTAAAAATGCTTTAAACTATTCACTGTGAAGGGATCAATCTACTTACATTTATGTCTGTGTGGTATATGAGTACACACAGTGCAGGAAGGATCTGTGTCAGAGAGAGAGACAGAGAGAGAGAGAGAGAGAGAGAGAGAGAGAGAGAGACAGAGAGAGAGAGAGAGAGAGAGAGATTTTAATCAGGGCGTCAATCTAATGTATTCATCGGACTAGCCTTTATAGGTGCAGTTGCTTTTTGTGCATTACAGACAGACAAACACACACACACACACGCGCACACCCTTGTCTAATTACTTCTCGGCAGCAGGTGGTTCAATAAGAGTCCTTTCATCTCAAAGCTGGATCATCTGATCACAGTGATAGACCAGGACAAAGTACATATTAAAACTCCAAACATCAGTGTCTGAATTATTTGTCAGAATCCACCTCTTCCAAATCAGGTCAGAGTTGTTTATTACAGTTTGTGTGCGCAGAGACTAGAGGAGCAGTCAGCAACAGCTGGGGTGAAATAAGATTTCTACAGGAACACATCATCTTAAAACAGCAGGCAAGGTTACGCCGGGATTTCACTGGGGTTGCAGTCAGGCCAGAGAGAGAGAGAGTGAGTGTAAAAACACACAGGAGCTTAGAGCACAGCAAGACCTCACAACAGGTCCTGCGTTAATGATTTTGCCACAGTTAAGACCTATTCCCACCATAAATAAATAAATAAATAAATAAATAAATGATTGGATAAAATAGATGTGCCTCAAAGAAAACTACACAATCATTACATCACTACTGCCTCAAAAAAAAAAAAAAAAAAACATTTTCCTTTCACTTTCATCTTTTCTTGCATAAAACAGAGGTTCTACCATGCTAAAAATCAACGTGTACTTTGGAAAATAAAATAAAATAAACTACTTCTTTAAATAAGTTGACTGCATAAATAATGCAATGCTGAACTCCATGTGTTATACATTAAAACATAGCTGTGTATTGAAACTTCAGTTGAAAAGTATTGTTAGTAACTTCTCTAAGGGAAAAGTAAATTGTGAGAGCTATTGTTCTGTACATCACACGGACTGGAACACAAAGACAAATCATTAAATTAGTCTGTACAATGTACAAAGATAGATGTTCATAAGTGATAACCGCTGGCGGCTGCTGTTCTTCACACCGGCAGTGCGCCAAGCCAAGCCACGCCACGCCACGCCACGCCGAGAGCTGCTTATTGATCTGGAGAGTTGGATCGAACAGTTCTAGATGTGAGCACACAGCGGCGTTTTGTATGTCCTTCATCTTGATCAACATTGACACGAATGAGCTTTCTTTTAAAGAACAATGAAGCACATTAGTGTGTGACCGTTAATGTGGCGCTTTCTTTCAGATCAATGGCAAAGCATCAAAACAGATATCAACAGATTTAACAGGCCTAGTAAACAAAAAAACCATCTCCTCACCTCCTGTACTGTTTCCATGGGTGGGGGAGGGTCTTTGTTTCGGCACAGGTTAACGATGACCCAGGTGACGTTCCTCAGGAAGGTGATTGGGATAGAAGGATTGATGAACGACAACAGGGGTTTGACCACGCCCAGCGAGATAACGTAGTCTCGACACTGTGGTCCATCACCTGCACGGATCACACACAAAAACGCGTGTTCTAGATGTAGTTCTCTTTTCTCTCCATCTGTCAAAGCTTTTTTTTTTTTTTTTCGAAAAATGAATTAAGATCAAAGAAGAGTCAGCATTTTTCTTTGAGGACTTTCCCACAAAATTAGGTCAATTTGTTCCATCTAGAGAATTTGAAGAATTTTGTTTTCAATATCCATTTCCAGGTCTGTACACTAGTGGATGCACCAAACTAAAGTCTTGAAAAGGACATTAAAATTGATACTGAAAACCTGAAAAGATAAAAACCCCTAGCAAAATAAATATAAAATCAAAAAGATATAAATATAATTAAAAACCGCAAAACGATTACAGTACAAAACTACACTATATGTTCCATTATTATTCCATTATCCATTATTATATTTTTATTTGGTTTTTGGGCTATAACTTTTACTTTGGTATTATTATTTGGGAATGTTGGCCTTTAGATTTTTACTTGGGGTATCAAGGAGCACGTCTTGTTTCCAGACCTGTAATGCAAAAGTCCTCGGGTGGTTTACACCCCATTGATACTTGAAACGAAGAGGAATTACAAATCACTTGTCCAATGACCCTTGGAAAGAATGAAATACTTCCACGTGACCAACATTTTCAGAGTTTGCTGCCGCTCAATCCACTTGAGCACACCTGTGCTGACGGACACAGGAAAACATGTGAGGGAGGCAGAGGCCGAGTATTCACCAGCGTTTAATTACAATTTTTCCAACTTAAACGGTGCAAAGCTTGCAGTCTGCTCCAAAACGTAAACGTTGAAGAAAATGTAGAAGAAGGAAAATTCAAGTAAGAAGCTAGAAATAAAGATCTTGGTTTTATTTGAGTCATTTAGGGAATTTATCAGTGGCCGGAATGTTGGTGCATCCCTACAAAACACCGTTATCATCTGTAACAAATGCATGCTGTCATGAATTCATTTTTTTTCACTCATAGGTCATTGAAACAACTATCAAATTCTGTTAAAAGGGAGGATTCTACCTTCATGCAACCAGACGTTGGTGTTCATAAGTAAAGCAAACATAACTACTTCAACTGTATAATTATATTTTATTAGTACAGGAAAATTAGCTCAATAATGATTAAAGAGAATGAGTATAGAGAATGGGAATTAGAGAGGGTTAACTTACCAATGATGTTGCCCAGCGCCCATACGGCCTGCTCACACACGTTCTGGTGAGGGGAATGGAGCAGTCGCAAAAACAAGGGAACTGCATCTAAAAAAAACACACACATACACACGATAAAAGTCAGATAGAAGTCAGAAGAATGTGAGAGAGAGAGAGGGGGAGAGAGGAGAGAAAGAGAGCGAAAGAGAAAGAGAGTGAGCCAGAGTGAAAGAGAGTGTGAGCAAGAGCGCAAGAGAGAGAAAGAAAGAGAAAAAGAGTGTGAGCAGGAGATAGAGAGAAAGTCAGAGAGCGAAAGAGAGAGATGGAGATCAGTGGACCTACTGGATTTGACCACGGCCTGTGTCTGCGCTGAGGTTCCTGATGCGATGTTAGTCAAAGCCCAGGCAGCCTCAAACTGCAATGAGGGACTGCGGAGAGACACATGAACGAAGAAAAAAGGTCAGTAGAAGCCAAAACTCCCTACAGAGTCGATACCAATAAGAGAGTCTCCCCAGTCAGGCGTGATCAATAAGTACAAGAACATGCATTGGGGAGCACTCTGAGACTCCGTAATACGGAGCCTCCATCGTGCGCCAGCAGTTCTCCCTTTCCCTAAGTCAGCGTGAAGGATGGGGTAATAATTCAATTCCCCTGCTAAATAAAGATCTGTCCTTTGGTGAGCTACAATCAGCTGATGACCTAAAATCAGAATCCTGCTGTCTGCGACGGCTGTAGTCTGAACTAGGGGTGGGTCATATCAAAACACCTGAAAATAGCACTACATTTAAAAACAATCAGATTATGATCACAGTGGTTTTTAATGCAACATTTTATTAACTGCACAAATTACACCATCTTGAACTCCCTGCAACACTGGAATTCAAAGTCAAGATCTACAGCAATAAAGTGAAATGTCTGACAGCTTGACCCCAGGGAGTGTCTCTTAAATCTCTTTTTAATGGAAAATGCAGCCGGTTGTGGAAGTATTGACTTTTTTTTTCCAGAATATGCACAGGAAATCTTGTGATGCAGTTTCATTACAAAAAGCAAATGGTTATACAGCCCAGCTCTACTCTAAACTGTTAGTGTTTTAGGTGCCCATAATCATCTGTGTGTGCCCACTGTATAGTGCAACATCCCGACAAGGCTGAAGCGTTAAATAAGTCTGGCGCGCGCACGCACGCACGCACGCACGCACGCACGCACGCACGCACAGAGAGAACAGGAGAGAGACAGAGAGAGAGAGAGAAGCAATAACAGAGGTATGGGGGAGGGGAAAGAAAGCGAGAGAGAGAGAGCGCAAGAGAGACAGCACAGCAGAATGAGCCAGCACTTCAGGATCTCCCTCACACTCCAGTTTCACTCCCTCTGTCCATTCATTCATCCATTCCTCCATCCATTTTCTGTCTCATGTACCCAACACTTACAGTCTCTCTCTCTCCAATTCCACACACCCCTTCAACTCCCTCTTCTCCCTCCCCTTTACTCCTCATGATGGTTGATGGTGCGTCAGCCTGCAATTCCCTTGCATTTGGCTTAAAGTGAAAAGAAGTCTAGGATACACTACTCAATCTTTTCATTCCTAAAAACACTACACCTCATGCTATTACAACCAATAACGCAGGTATAGCTAGCGACAAGCTTTCTCAAATCCCACTAAAGCTCAAGAGAGTCAAGAACTTTCCTCCAGAAGATGCATTTGTGGTTTTAAAGCATTCAGTGCTAAGGGCTAAATACTGAATAGTTTAAATAAATTGTATGGAAAAAAACATTATCAACAATAAAACTCTCATCAACTGTAGTTCACTAACACAGCTAACGTTAAATACAAAATGTTCCTACTCCCATGTCACTCATTTGCAATTTTGACCATATATTAGTTGGTATCCATTATATGAACAAAATCACTACTGGTCACACGAGTCCTAGCCTCTATCAAGTGAGAAGACTTACTTGTCGTCCCTCTCCAGGCATTTGACTAGTATGGGGAGGATCCCAGACTTTATCAAGTCATCTATTGGGGGGTTTCTGTCGCTGGAGAGTAGTTTTCTGCACACAGTGAGAAAGAAAAATCAGTTAACAATCAGCTACTACAAATAATAACATTCAGAAAATTCTACATATTTGACCATATAATCTAAACTGATTATGTGGTGGTTATTCAGTTTGCTGTGTGTTGTGACAATACATCACATCACATATCAAATACACATACAAAAAACCTGATGCATCATTCTAAAGGTTCAGCTACATCAATTATTCATGTTAGTTCATAGTTACAATTGACTAATACTATTAAATAAAGAACGCACACATTTTCTGGGTAAAATAAAACTCAGGGTTATTAAAACAAGACCAGAAGAGCTATATCTTGTTTTTTCTAAACTAAATACACACATTCACACGCAATCAGCCATAGCATTATAACCACCATCCTTTAATCACATAGGTCCGCTTCATTTTACCAAATCCATCAAGGCACGGACTTCAAAAGAACTCTGAAGATGTGCTGTGGTCTCTGGCATTAAGACGCCACAGATGTTTGATCAGTTTGATGCCTGGGGAATTTGGAGACCAAGTTAACATCTTGAACTCTTTGTCATGTTCCTCAAACCATACTTAAAAAAGTTTTGTGGTGTGGCAGGACAGATTATCCTGCTGAAAGAGGCCATTAGAGAAAAACCATGAAGGGGTGCACTTGGTCTGCAGCAATGTTTAAGTGGTGCGGATCGAAGTATCATGACCATGAATGCCAGGCCCCGAGGTTTCCCAGCAGAACATTTCCCAGAGCATCACAATGCCTCTGCCAGCTTGCCTTCTTCCCATAGAGCATCCTTCCCCATGACAGTGACGCACACGCATCCAGCCATTCACATGATGTAAAAGGAAATGTGATTCATCAGACCAGGCCATTGCTCTATGGTCCAGTTCCGATGCTCACATACCCTCAGTAGGCTCTCTCGATGGAGAACAGGGTCATGATTAGGGGTGTTGAAATTAATCACATAATCGATGCATCGCAATGCAGACGTGGATGATGATGCATCGATGCAGTGGCAGGACATAATCGATTATAACATGATGACATTGCTTGACTTAAAAAATCTAGTTAAAAAGAAGCACTGCAGAATGTTTTGTTTTTTAAGACTGACCATATTCATTGAAGCAGGCTAGGCCTATACTACTTATTTTGGTTACAATTTAATACACCATAAGCCATGACGCACTGTGTGATCTGACACCTTTTTATCATAGCCAGCATTAACTTTCTTTGATACAGTAGCGCATCTGTGGGATTGGACCAGATGGGATAACCTTCACTTCCAACATGCATCACCTTGGGTAGCCACAAACCTGTCGCCAGTTCACCTGTCGTACATTCTGGGACCGTTTTTGGTAGATGCCGCTGTAGTGACCAAATTAACTTCATGTGGTTTTAATGTTGTGGCTGATCGGTGTGTGGATGTATAATAGTCTATATTCCTCAGTTCCTCTAGTCATATTTGGGTATTCCTTTCTTTCAATAACTCTACCTAAATTGGAACTGTAAGGTGTGAGATTTAGTCTCCTTAAAGACAGACTGATACAGAGACAATAAGAGACAAAGACACGAAGTGAAGAATACAGGTCAACTCTAACCTGGCTGCTTGCACTGCACTGAGCTGTACTACTGCATTGTCACTCGTGGCGTTCTGAAAGAGAGAATGAGAGGGTAAAACAGAGAAAGAAGGGAAAAAAAAACATCAAAGGAAAAGACCAGCACTGTGCTGAGCACTGTGCTTAAAGAGGAGAGCATGTAGCCTCGATTGCATTAATTAATCAGAATACATCTACAAACACCATCCGTCGACATCACTGCATGCAAGCCAGCACTCACAAAAGTCCTAGTCATCTTATTTAGCAAAGCTCGCCCAAAGTCACTCTAACAGCCATTCACCCAGACAGAGACACCCTTACCTGTAAGATGGCGTCTAGTGTTACATTTTGCTGAAGAAAGAAGAGAGAAAAAAACCCCAAAAAAGTCATTTTAAGGCAGCTGAAACAATGCACCTCCTTTTTTTTGTTGCCAAAAACAACATATTCTCTTAAAACAACATACACAGGGGGGTCCTCGGGTTACAACAGTCTCAACAGATGTTTCGAGTTTACAACTCCCACTTGGCTTACACTGTTAGCGTCGTACTTACGGACTATGAGTGAACTAGTTTGGTTGCGGCGTACGAGTGAGGGAGTCTTAATGATTTTACAACTGTGTTAGAATTGGTAGACGACTTCGACTTACACCATAATTCGGGTTACATTCTGTGGCGTGACTCGAGGACCCCCTGTACCATGTTTCTGAAAGGCTCCTGTCATGGAAAACCAAATTGTCCCTAATTTTAGAAATTTCCAGATTGATATGGTTTGCAAATGATTTTTAGTTTGTAAATGCACCATTCACCCTCCTGTCTATACATGAACACTAAAAATTGTGATACATGGAAAAACACAAAACAAAACAAAGAAAAAATGTGTTATATGGCCTCTAACGTGTGTATGACAAATTTTTGTCTTACCTCTATTACAAACAGTGGGCTATTTTATGTGGGATACACTGTGATTTATGTTAACACTAGGGCTGTAACGATATACGATACAAAACCGAATTCGCGACACTCAGTTCCACAATCGCGACACACCCCTTATAACTCCTTCCTGTATACAGTTCCCGCCGTAATAGGAGGATTTTCACGTCAGTTTCTTTTCTTTAACCAATAGCTGAAGGTCTTGGGGTTTCAAAGAGCCCTCCCACAAGTTTACAAACATACAAGCACGGACGGACTCTTTGTTTGCTGAATTG
>JBBPCY010000082.1:21731982-21748844 GCA_037974405.1 Brachyalestes nurse | reverse complement strand
GGATCATCAGTTGTGATGGTGGGGTTGGTACACAGTTAGTGATCCTATTCCACTACGGTTCTACTCCACATTATGGCGAGAACCACTTAACTAAGAAACAACAGTCCATCATTACCTTCTTACAAAACATATTCTGGTTTGTTTAACTCTTTTTTTGTTTACTGCATAATTCCATGTGTTCCTTCAACGTTTTGTTCGTTTTCAATATCTGTGTGTCCAAACTTTTGACTGGTAGTGTATTTATGATAGCAGTAAGTGTTATGCACTAATTTGTAGCTTACTAGATTTACATGTCACTCTTCCACTAATGTGTGTGTAAAAGCATGCACTTAAGCTTCACAATACTACCTCCCACACCCTGCATAACACGTTTATAGTAGATAAAAGACAAAACGCACCCCCATACTTACAACTATAAAGTAATGAGTGACAGCTTCTCAAGAGCAAAGAGGCTTTGGAAACTCACCACTATATCTCCCTCCTGCGGGAGGCTGTTAGCGGGTAGCCGGTTCTTCTCCTCGTTGTTGTGGTACACCGTTCCGTCCTGCCTCAGCACCAAGCTGTGCGCGTCCCTACCCAGTGGGACCTGGTTAAGGTTCGCTTTCTGCGTCGCTACCCCGATTCCCCACACGCCTGTTAAGGGCCAAGAATGACATTTGCTGTTAGAGACCACGGCGCTCATCTAACATTGCTCAGAAAAATACACTAATTTATTACTCATTTATCACTAATACATTTACAGCATTTATCAGACACTTTAATCC
Source organism: Brachyalestes nurse (assembly GCA_037974405.1). Classification (NCBI taxonomy): domain Eukaryota; kingdom Metazoa; phylum Chordata; class Actinopteri; order Characiformes; family Alestidae; genus Brachyalestes; species Brachyalestes nurse. The sequence continues at coordinate 21,748,080 of JBBPCY010000082.1, read as the reverse complement.
GAAACGACTTCCATTCCCTAACTACAGGGGGCAGTCTCCCTGGAGCAACTTGGGGTTAAGGGTCTTGCTCAATAACCCAGTGGTGGTAGATGCTGTAGATGGATCTTACAGTATCTACTATATTAGTTGGTTCATGCTATAAAACTAATATACCAATGTTATGCAGTGCAATGAGAATTAGGCATTAAACTGTGGCCCACATACAAGACACAGCAGTTAACATAAATAAACTGTGGCCCATATACAAGAGATTGCCTTTAACTTGAATAGGGTCTGTACAGCATTAGCGAAGTACACAACAACAAAGTAACCACCGCTGATGTATACTAATACATACAGATTACACAAGCACAGCTTCAATAATTACACAAATAATAACGTGTCTGTACTCATGCAATGCTACTAGTACACCCTAATGCAATAATGTGACTAAAAATGAATGTTAATAAACAGAAATGTTATTATAATTAAATCATTATTATACTTGTATTACATTGGATATATTGCACATGTACTACAGCAATCCATCTGTTACAGTGAACACATCACCAGTAGGGTGTTATTATTATTACCATGATACTATATTGGACTGCATTCCTTGTAGTATTAAACCAGTGGCAATCCAAAACCCAGTCCAGCATTATCCTGAAATACGTCACCCCTCCACACACCTTCTAGCTCTAGTTTCATCGGAAGTTTTCCCACGACTGAATACACTCATCATTTTTTCTTCAAACTTTGTTCTAAATACTGTGAGAATACTGAATTTTGAGTTAAGCATCATGAACCAAATCATGGACTGAGTGTCTCATTACACTCCTAGGTGTTACACTGTTATTGCAAGCATTGTTCATGTGTAACTGCAGTTATTGGAGACACTAATTAAAAATACTAATACAATAAGTAAAATTTCTTAGAAATGCTCGGTCTGAATGTCAGTCGACACTGCTTTCGTAGTGGAAACACTTCTCGATACAAATGCACTTCAACTTACCTGTGGACTGAATCTTAAACTCAAAGTAGCTCTTGTTCTGATGGAGAGGGGCGGTCGCAATGCAGCCGCCTGTGCCACATATTCTTCTGCCACTTTTCACGATGACGACGTCTGTGCCTGTGAAAGCAAATACACATTCACAGAGGGAGGGCAGGGGAAACTTCAGAATCTGTAACTTTACACAAAAACAGGGCCATCCATGTAAATATCACCTAAAGTAAACAGGCAGGTAGAAAGCATTGCATTACAATGGGGCAAATTTGTAGTACATCGATTGGAAAAATGAATGGCATTCCAGACCACGATGAAATCACATTTCTTAGTGTTGGATTGATTGTAAACTGTACCCTACCCCCCCCCACACACACACACACAACTGAACTGAACCGCTTCCATCTTCTAACACAAGGCATATACGTACACACTAAGCTGTTCTGACTGAAGCAAACTCAAACCCCAACATCCACTGTAAATGCCCCTCTGTTTATTACACACTGCATTTATTTGCACTACTATTCGTAGTACTGTCTTCCTCTATATATGTACTTTTGCACACTTATTGACTCCGCTGCTAGAATACAATATCTGTCATAATGCTGTACTCATTCAAACTGCATTAGTCGACTACACAAAATGTCTTGTCCAGTTGTTTTGTTGTTCAAGTGTTTTTCTTGTTCTCGCTCTCTCTCGTGCACTCTGTATTTTGCCCAGTCTGCATTTATGCAGTCTTGCTTCTGTTTTTGTTCTTTAAGATTGATTGCTCCTCACTGGACGTAAGGGGCTTAGACAAACCATGGAAAACAGGTGTCCCAATACTTTTGTCTATATAGTGTATGTGTGTGGCTGATCACATTTCTTACCCATGTGATGAGTGTCTAGCTGGACCGTGGGCATTTCTTTCAGTGTTACGTGGCCCGAGTTTCCACGACCACAGTCGAAACAGCACGAAAACAGCCCGGCCATGACGATCCGCCTCGAACAGACTGACCTGGCTGGGTAGCAAAAGGTGTACTTTTGGACTATAAACACAAAAACAAGAAGCTATTCCATTTTGACGGAGGTCATTTTTTTCTCTCCACTGCTCACATCCGTGCCTCTGACTGTGCGGAAATGACGCTAAAAGCAGCCGCTACCCTGTCCTGTCGAGAGAAGATCAACGGGGACATCTAGTGGATCTTTTACACTTTTTATTTTACTCGAAATAAACCATACACATCTATATAGAAGTCTACAGACAGTTCTCAAACTCAAGAGTCTGATTACTCTCAGTCAATGTAAACAACTTCGTTTCTATGGCAACAGAGACTAACGCCATGAGATAATAAGGTCCATTATATGGACAAAAGTATTGGGACACAATTGTTTTTCAGGGTTTGGGCTAGGCCCTTTAATTCCAGTGAAGGACAATCTTAATACTTCAGCATAGCAAGACATTTTGAACAACGCCATGGTTTCAACTTTGTTTACACAGTTTGGGAAGAACCTTTTCTATTCCAGCATGACTGTGTCCCAGTGCACAAAGCAAGCAAGACATGGCTGGGTGAGTTTGTTGTACCCTCAACCCCATCCAACACCTTTGGGATGAACTGGAACGGAGATTGAACTCGTCCAACATCAGTGCCTGAGCTCATGAATGCTCTACAGAATGAATGGGCACAAATTTCCCACAGAAACTCCAAAATCTTGTGGAAAGCCTTCCAGGAAGAATGGAAGCCGCTATAGATGCAATGGGGGAAATAACTCCATTTTAAACTATGTACTTGAATGCAATTTCATTAAAGTCCCTGTTGGTGTAGTGGTCAGGCGTCCCAACACTTTTGTCCATGTATATATTTCATCTGGTGTTAATAGTCTCTTTAAGCAAAAAGGAGGGGGGACTGTTCAAACACTTTTAATACACGAAATGAAAACGGATTCATCGTTGCGTCCAGCTCCTGTTTAATCACATCACCATGTGTGATACGAAGAGAGAGCGAGTGACCAGAGTGATAGAGAAAAAAGGAGAGACGAAATAAAGTGGTGTTAAAAAAACAGCGTGACCTTAGGAGGCTTAACTTAGCCCGTTCTCTCCCACCGGTAAGTTTTGCATGGCAACAACACCTCGAGGGGAGTTAGGGAGCATCTCGATTTTACCCAACCGGGCTCAAAATCGAAAAGTTTGATGTCGGAACCTGGACTGGCAGACGAATTCGTATTTATGCCAGCAGGCTGGTCTGGTCATGCAGGGTTGAATTGAAGTAAAATTAGTTTCTAAAGCAGATTTTTTTGTGCTCGGGTTCATGTTTAATCTCAATAATCCTAACTGTGTTCAAACACTGGAGGAGTTCTGAAATCTGCACAGCAACAATCGCCCTGGCAACCGTTCCTGTCCAATAAAAATCGTCCTCCTCGAAAACACGGCGTCAGTACTTTTATGAGATTCCCTGACAGCAGAGAAACATTGTAACATTGTAACATTTTTAGCTTTCTAGGTTTTTATTTACAAAAAACAAAGGACAACTTCATCCACAAAGGATCTTCTCGTGTCATTTTAGGGGGTGCAACCACCAAACAGATGCTACGGACCCAAAAAAGGTACAGTATTTGACTATATTTCCCATGTTATCCCTCTTTTATAAAATCCAGCTTGTTTATTGATCTCATTTTGCTAGCTCTTTTTTGTTTCTTCACATTTATTTAACTGGAAACATCCCTAAAATGAAACAAGGAGAGCCTTTGGATAAAGATGAAGTTGTCTTTTGTTTTTAATGGGATTTCCTGACAGCAGAGACACAACATTTTCTAGGTTTTTATTTACAAAAAACATTATATTACATTTCATTATTTAGGCATTTTATCCAAAGTGACTTACAATTTGAGGACATATCCAAGTTTCAGGACAGTGTGAGGACCAGAGGACAGTTATAAGTCCTAAATCTTTATGTAGGAGTAGTGCAAGAAGGTAGACAGTGCATCATGAGAGGAGATGCTCTCTGAACAGAGGAGTCTTCAGGAGGTTTTTGAAGATCAAGAGGGAAAAGACAGAAGACAACTTCATCTAGAGGGCTCTTCTTGCTTCGTTTCAGGGGTTTTCGAAGTTAAACAGATGTGAAGGACCAAAAAAAGGTATAGTATGAGATGACATTTCTGGCGTCATCCCTTTTTTTCAAACCCAGCATGTTTATCTGTTTTTCCCTAGCTAACTTTGTTTAGCTCAGCCCTCATTTTAGGCTAAAAAAGTAGAATGTGTGGGTGTTTATTGCATACAATCATTTAAGCCTGTTGATGATGCAGAGAGGCAAAAAAATGCACCAGATGTTGGGTTTGGTGGATGTCGCTGCTTAGCTTGGAGTTATTCAGAGAAAGTCACTCTGCTCAGCTCAGGACGTTTGGACTGTCGACGAATGTGCCGTTTTCTTTGAAGATTACCAGCGAAACGTGTCCTCACGTGAGGTGAACGAGTGTCCTGACTGAATAAAAAACGATATTATTGGCCTACAGTTGGAGAAAAGTATTTAGAATTAACCATCAACTTACCATGTCCTTCGTAAAAGTTTGGGTTTTTTTTTTAGAGGAGAGGATAAAAATGCATAGGATGCTGAAGGCACAGAGGTCTATCTGGTGTTACAGTAGTTGATACAAAAGGATAGATATACTGTAAGAGACATTTATGCTGGCTTTGCAGTGGCAGCCTGCACTAACCTGAAATGGTGTGACCTAAGAGTGTGTGTGTGTGTGTGTTTGTCAGTGTCAGCTGAGTCATCATCTTTCAAACAAGGACGTCTCATGGTCTCTGCAACCATCAGGGTTCTGTGTCTCAGTCTTCAGTCCGTTTTATACCAGAGAGCTCTGTGAAGGAATGAAAGAATGCCAAGTGATCCTTTCCTCCAGGTCCAGATATGTTCAGGTCAGGCTTGCGAAAGAGAAGAATGTAGGCGACAAGGCTTTACACCTTCCACTCTGTATGGAAACAAATCTCTCATTTACACAGAGGTAAAGAACAGAGCAGCACTTCACTGGCAGCACGTGATGCTCTCAAACATGTTACACATAATGAGATGTTGAAGGCTCGCTTGAATGTGACCACACTTTTGACATTCTGGGCTTTTATGATATAATCCTGTTATTTGTTGCCACAAACTTAAATTCACTGACACAACCTTAACCGACTGTTTTAATCTGCTGACCTTGCGAGGTTTTATTTCTACTTGTGAAGCACTCTTAGCTCACTTTATGCTCACAGTTCATTCCAACCTTGGCCTGGAAACCCCTTTAGTTTTGTGTAGCCTGTGTGAGACGTTTCTATAGACCGTCCCAGTACACTTAGGAGAACCAGTGGAGGACGGATTGGTAGAGCATTAAAAAGTATAAATTATGGGTCAGGATTTTAATCACAATGTCAGGAGAAATTTTTTTTAACCTGAAAAATGTGGAAAATTTGCTCAAATGTCAGACGTCACAGAGCTTGAGGTTAACTCCTTAACCCGCAGGGTTACAATTATTAGGCATCTACTAGAAATCTATGTAAGATATACAGTGATGAATGAAAGGGTGGCACTACATATTAACATGATATCCATTAGCAAAAAATTTAATTTTGTTTGGGTTACATCTATGTATTTAATAGCTAGCCATGTTTCTTGTTACTGTGAATCTTATTGAGGCCTATGGTTCTGGTTGGAGATGGGGTATATAAGTAGCAGGGGTTTTTGGTCTAACTTTTATCCATAAATCAAAATCCTTGAGGTGCACTTTCCCATTCAAAACATTTAGAAGTTTCTTCCAAGTGTTTTTTCCTCCAGCGGCCAGTCTTATTGCGCTGGACTCTTAAAAAAAAAAAAAAAAAAAAAAATCACCAATTGTCAACGCAAAATCTGAGTCTCAATCTGATGGAGCTACAGTGGACCTTCCTTCGCAAGAAGTTTTGTTTCGGTGCCTTCGTCTTCCATGGAGACGTCTGCAAGGTGAGACGAAACAGTTAAACTGGAAAAAAATAAAAGGGATGACATTTACATTTTACCCTGGAAATTATATATTTTTTGAATTATTAAAGAAATCACTTTACAACATGAGAACCCAGCAGCTTGTCTTTTGCTATGTGGTGTCTCAGAAGTTACCTGATTAAGTCACTGGGTGTTACACAACCTGGGCAAGCGTCACTGTCAATTAATAGATTTGTTTTTCTTCTCTTTTTATAGGGTGGCTACTACCAAAACAATCTAATTCAAACTTCGTGAATGTGTATGACCTGCTGGTGGAGGAAAAAAAAGACTTTAGCACCTTCAAGGCTTCTAATGAAATTCTCTTGTCATCAACGAACCCCAACCTGTATAAAAAAAAAAATTAAGTACAAAAAAAAAGGGACAAATCCCATAAGTGACCATATCAACTTTTTCCATTCTTGTGAAATCCCAAACGGAAAAAAAGCTGTCATGCAATGCGAGACCCTGAGGCAGTTTAAGGTTTCCCAGAAGATGGCGATGCTGTGTTATACTGAGCAATGTGTGTAAGAGTGGTGGGGAGAATGACTGGTTCGTATCATTTAAGACATTATTGCCTTGTTTTTCAATATGTAGCAGTCACTTAAAAATTTATATATAATATAAGTTGGACTGCATTACTCAGCCAGATTAAACCATTTTGGCCACTTTCCCCCCATTAATCAAGCAGATCTTCTCTAGAGCACAACCTGCTAGGCCCTAGAAATGTTTCTGAATGTCTTTAATAAAAAATAAATCAAGCATCCAGATTATACACAACTGCTTTACACCTCCAACACCTGAAACACACAAAACAAGCCAAGCAATTGACTACAGGTTTTGTCTTAATTTGATTATGCTTTATTTGTTTTCTTGCACAATAAATAAAGGTCATTTGTACAACAAACAGGAAACGATCTGTTGGTGAGTTCTGAATTATCCTAAAGTAACAGTTTACATCTAGTCAAGATTATGGCATAAAACATACATATTCAACATCCATGCATCCATTTTTTTTATTAAGTCACACTGCAAAAGATGTTATGAGCAATTCACCCAAGAGGCCCATACCCATAATTTTTGTAAGTACACCACAATACTCTATAAAACATTAGAAGGCCCATAATAATTCAGCATTAAAATACTGATGGATCCCAGCATTATTTATGACAAAACACTGGAATGCCCATAGCCATCACAATGCTACAGAAAAACACCAGTAAGCCCATACCCAGTATAATTCTTCATAAAACCTTGGTAGGCCCATAGATCTCATAATTCACTACAAAACACAGGCAGGCCCATAGCCATCACAAACAAATACTGGTCTATCTTAAATCTTCACATAACACTGGTAGGCCCACACGTATCACTGATTCTGTGTAAAACACTGGTAAGCCTATATTTGTCAAAATTTCTTATAAAACCTTGGTAGGCCCAAAGAAACCGTAATTCATTACAACTCACTGGTAGGTCCACCATAATTCTTTATAAACACTGGTAGCCTCATAGCTAACTACCAAACACTGGTAGTCATCATCAGATCTTTACAGTGCACTTATAGGCCCTTACCTAGTGTGCATATACATATGCATATACAAACATACATACATATATACATAAATATATATATATATATATAGAAAGAATAACCTCAGTAAGCCCATACCCACCTTGATTCTCCATTAAACATACAAAACACTGCTAGCTCATAATCTTCATAAACCACTGGCCTATCATAATTCTTTACAGAGCACTTATAGGTCCTTACCCATCATAAACCGTTTTTCATTTTATTACTAAAACCTCAGTAAGCCCACACTCACCGTGATTCATGAAATATTGTCAGTTTAATACAAATCTGTGTAAACTTCTGCACAATAACACTGGTAGGCTCATAGCTTCACAGGTCTTTGTAAAGTACCAGTCAATCGTAATTTTTTTACAAAGCACTTGGAGGCCCTTACATTTCATTTCATACAAACCACTGAATTCTGTGTAAAACCACTGGCAGGTCTGCTCTGATGATTATTATTTATACAACACTGCTAGGCCCATACCCATCAAAACTGTGGAGTTCCTCTTCTGACCCTGTCCACGGTTGATGCTGGTGCACTAATCCTAAAGACTGGAGTGGATGGTAAACGGCCCGCCTAACTTCAGCAGCACGGTCAATACTGGAGGATTCACTACTGCTTTAACTCCAATATTTACGTGCTGCTACAGCCAGGCAGCCAGTCGCGGCGAGAGGGGACGGACACACACACACACACACACACACACACACACACGCACCGGCTCCTGTTTTTGCCCACTTTTCTCTTCTCATAGTCCTGGTGTTGCTGCCGCAGCACAGCACGGCCTGCACCCCCATGTTGAAAACTCACAAACCATTCTGTGCTGCTACGACACCACCAGGCCTCTCTTTTTCTCTCTCTCTCTCTTTCTTTTCCCTTCTTACTCTCTCCCCCTTTCTTTTCCCTTGTCTCCCCCTCTTTCTTTTCCTTTCTCTCGCTCTCTTTTCCTCTCTCTCTCTCTCTCTCACACACACGCGCAAAGTCGTTTTGCGCGCAACTGGAAAGGAGAAAAAAAAGGAGCCAGACGCACTCGAGCAGCAGCAGAGCGTCCGATGTGCCAATCTGAAATCAACAAAGAGGGAGAAAAAAAAAATTTAACTACGAAAACCATGTGTCACCGTCATAATGAGAAACAAACAAACAAACAAACCTAAAACAGAAAGTAAAACAGCTGCACTAACCTGTCCTGCTAGGCTTTGACTACTGAAATGTCATTTAAGGTTAAACACCACAGCGTGTATTTAACTGTAACAATGTTTATTTCCAACTCTTACTGTGTTCCTTTAACCCTAATTGTGTTCCTTTAACTCTTTTTCTCTCGCAGTGTTCGTTTAACTCTTCTAACAGACTTAATTTCACTTTTTCATTTGGCTCTTACAGCTTTCATTTAACTCTTAGGGTTAATTTAAGCACATTTTTACTCTAATTGTGTTCACATAAGTACATTTTAACTGATTGTGTTCATGTAACTCCTCTCGCAGTGTTCATTTAACTCTTCTAACAGGCTTTATTTCACTTCACTTAACTCCTAGCTTTCATTTAAGTACATTTTTAGTCAGTGTTCATTAAACTAAATTTTTTAACCCTTAGCTTTTATTACTAACAATATTTTAACTTTTAGGGTTCATTTAACTACATTTGAACGAACTGTGTCCATTTATCTAAAAATGTTTAACTCTTAGCGTTCATTTCTAACCACAATTTAACTCCTAGAGTTAATTTATAACTACATTTGAACTCTTAGCGTTCATTTAACTACATTTTAGTCCAACTTTAACTCCAAAGTTGACTCTCCAACAATCTACATTAAAAATTTTACAGTAATCATTTATTTTCAAGCCAATTCAAACTTACATTTATTTAGCTCTGCATCCATTTAACTCTACCAGTTTAACAAGATTTTCATGTAACTCGCAGTGTAACGTGTGTAAATTAACTCTGGAGCGGTTAATACAAAACTGGGGATGTTTATTTATTCATCTATTTGTTTTTTGCTGGGCACCAGTTAAATCCCTTTAAAAAAATAAATTAAATAATAGAAAGAGAGAACTCCATGAAGAGCTAAACAAACTTACATCCCTTCGTTCTAAAATCTAGAAGGAAAAAGCCTTGATCATGACAAATCATTAGAAGAGGCATAACACGTTCCATTTTAAAATGATTAAATCTACACAGGAACTAAAAGTTAAAACAGGCCTCATATTTCCAAAAATTGTCAACCCTAAAATTAAATTTCATAATAGTAAAAAATACATCAACACAACTTCTTCATTTAATTTTTTAAAGGCACATCCTGATTTGATGGTGCTTTGCAATGTAAATAGTAGCCACAAAAATAATATGCCCATCTCACTCTTCACTCACTCTCAGACACACACACCTCTTACCTCCAGCTCTCTTCCCTCCATAACCTTCACTACACAACCAAGTGTTCCAATACAAGGCAAATAACAAAAGAGTACATGTAACAGCACACTGGTGTGTGTCTAAAAACCAAAAAAGCAACCACAAAAAAAAAAAAAAAAAAAAAACTCACCCAAAACAAGACAGACAGGTTTTCAAACAGACATTCAAATTATGGCTGTGAATATTTCAAATTAATTTACTCTATGAACTGTATACACACAAGCTGAGCTACACAGAACCTAAAGTGCACACAATAACTTTCTGCCTTGTCACTCGTTCTAAATGATCCGTCTGTGTAATTTTATAACCTTATCTATTGTTGCGTTTCCAGATGGATGGTGCAGTCCGGTCAGACTGGATAGTAAATCATCTGCTATCAGCGCGAAACTGTAAAATTACACAGAAGCGTGGTATTCTAGGTACTGTTCCACGATACAGCTAAGTAAATTACAGTATTTTACTCTCAACAGCTCCTTCACTGCCCCTCCCTCGTTTGAGGCGGTGGCAATTACATAATCCGACCAGTGAAATTTCTTTATGCCCCAGCATTCATCAGACTTGTAATCTCGCACATATTTTACAGTCGCTCTATTCATCTGCCCGTGTTTACGACGGCTTCAATGCTTACATTGTTTTAGTGTATTTCTGTGTGTGGCTATATTTGGAAATGGGACGTCCCAGACATGGTGTAAAAACCCTTGAAGACTGGATGGCTATTCTGGAGTCCTACACACACAAATATGAGAAATTCACTAATCTACTTACCATTAGCTAGATTCTGAGACACTGCTGTCCTTTTGCGGTGTGTGTAGTTTCTCTTTGACTGCTGAAAAAGAGAGAGAGAGAAAATTACAGGATTGCATGCATTGGTGTGTTATGTCTGCTACTGTTCAATTGTAAGGCTAGACTGGTGTACATGAACTTTCCGAACCCATTCAACACTGGATTGCTATTAGCAGTTGAGAGAGGCATTTTTTTCATGTAAAAATTGAGATTAATAAGAGTGAGTCATAGTGTGTGTGTGTGTGTGTGTGATTTTATATGCAATGACAAGAAATTTTCTGCAACTCAATAATTCCTACTTTCCCCCCTTTAATTATTTTTTTTTCTTTAGGTTTGAGGCTTCCAAGACCTAAGGAGTGAAGCGTCCAAAAGAGGACAGTTAAAAACATTTCATTTACTTTTTTTTTTTGTTTTTTTAATAAAGCAACACACATCTACTCCATGCTTTCTCACTTCTACAGCTAAACAGACAAGAGAGGCAAGATTTAAACAACTTTGAAGGGCCGGCTTCAAACTAAATTTTATTTGACTTTCGCTCGTTGAGCCAAAAGTACACAACTCTTAAGTGATGCACCAAAGCAAACGTGTTTCTTATCTAATCTCGCATATAAAAAAAAAAATCAACGAGTCATCACTTCGGCCTCAGTAATAGCACTTTCACCACTTTCAATATCTAACTGACTTCAAAACGTTTGAAACTGCTATTTAGTTTAATTATGTTCATCTGTTTTCCATAAAGTGTAGTCAGACCCTTTACAACTTTTGCCTTCATAATCCACTTATAAATATGAATCCCCTCAGTTAGGACCAGTAACAATAATCATAATCCGGACTGAAATTTCATGTGTATGCGTTTACTGACGAGCAGCGATAAAAAAAATTTAATCCATTAAGACAAACATGAGGGCACATCTGGGTGTTGCCAGATATTTCACCACCATGTCAGAGTATGCCTCTTGCACAGCAAAAAAAAACAAAAAAAAAAAAACAACCCAAAAACAAATCAAAAACAGGGACTTTTATATTACTTTAAGTTTTTTTGGTTCAAAAATGTCCTGAGAATGAAATATCATGTTGGTCTTAAAACATGAAGTGGTCTATCTTTTAATCTAGGCTTTTAGAGAGCAGTGTAACTAAGTTCGTCTCTGTAACTGCGTATGCCAAAAGCTTACAGAAAAACATTTACTTCCTACCACAAAAAGGGAAGTTGCAAGAGTACTTTTACTTGCTTTGAGTAATGTAACTAACAAAGAGCACAGTATTTTACAATAAGCTGAGTGGGTTTAGTCATGAACTGCGTGTATATTATGTGTGTGTGTGTGTATACATGTTTTAGCCCCCAGCAGCAACTGTTTATACAGTCCATTGCAATAACAATTAGCAAACCAATGACTGAACTACAAAACTGACACACCTAATGTCCAAACACAACCATCCACAGGCAGTTTTTGCAACTTCCTATGCGAGTCAGGTCACTCTTGCAAACTGCATCTGGCTAAGCAACACTTTTACACACCATATTATAAAACAAACAGCACAGCACAACGAGGAAGCAAAATATCAAGCTCAAATTATCACAAAAAAAACACTAAACTGTTGCAAACACCTCTTAAATGATCAATTATAATAAAAAAATAGTAACATTATTATTTAAAGAAACATGGCCAACAAAACAGATCATGAGAGTGTACATACAGGCCTTTCAGCAGCTTTTAGTTGCAGCAGTTGTCAACCACAACTCCTTGAAGACAGAGTCAAGCCAAGTGCACAAGTGCATGTACCAAGTGCATTTACCTTAGTAACGTCAGAGAGGGGGGTTGCCCTGACAGCACGTGCGCTGCTGAGAACAGCTCTAACGCAGTGGTGCAGTTTTCTGACAGCTCTTCATGTTCACATCAAGAGACAGGACACTGTTACTGCCAGCAAAATGCAGCTTTGTAATTGGTCGTGAAAAACAAAACTTCCATTATTGCTAAATTCACCAGTCAAACACACACACACAGCATTCAAAATCTTAGCTGAGAGACCAAAAAGAAAAAAAGGAACAAAAAATAAAAGAAAGAAACACTACTACTAAAAAAAAAAACCTCAACGATGAGTTTACCGACACCCAAAACTTATGCAATTCTGCCCCACCCCCCATGTTACTGACCTTCAAAGGCTTCCTACACTCGCCGTTTTAATGGCCTTAAAATAACATGCAAATCTTTTTAATGTTCACGCCACTTTTAACCAACTTCCTTGAATTTATGGGCCCCTCGGATGTAAAAAAAAAAAAAAAAAAAAAAACACAAAGAAAAGAGCAACAAAAAAAGTCAATATGTTCACAAAAGGGAGAGAGGAGGGGGGAGTGGAGGCAAATTCATTTAGTAACCAATTCTGCTTGAGCATTTACTCTTATAAAATTAGTTAAAAAAAAAAACCCCAAAAAAAACCTAAAACGTGTAGATACATTAAAAAAACCACACAAGACAATGATAAAACTACGCTCACTTGAACAGTCGGTCTGTATTATTTACAAGAGTGGCTTCCTCTCAAAGGGAGATTAAAACGTGATCCCTTTGAAGTCGGTGCGGCCCTCAGAGCTTGCTCAATCCCACGTCACACACCAAAGCATTATACATTTTGAAACCAGGGAATATTACAGAGACATAAACAAATCTGGATTGATACAATCAATAGCCACGAGGGATAAATATGTAGATTTGTGCTTTTATTATAGAAAAATCACAATAAAAAATTAATTCAAAATCTGAAACTTTCCATCCTTTCCTTTGCAGATAGTTACATTTTTTTTGCTGAAATATTGTTTGAACTTTGAGGCTTTTTTGCTAGAGGGACATGAGTCATATTTAGCTTAATAAGGCATCCAGCAATAGGGAAATGACTAGTAACACCAGTAGAGAAGTGATGTGTTGTGTACAACCCATATAACAAATCTGGTCGGCGTTAATGGTCAGACTGAAAGTGTGGGAGGAACCTTAGTCAAAAACAATATCGCATGATGTTCGCATTATACCAAAACATTTGCGAATATGCTCGTGAAGCATGTCTGGGTTGAGAAAAGGCACTATATGAATGAATTTAAATTGGTGAATGTTACATATGTACACATATGTAACATATTACAATGTAAATGGTGTGTATTACTAAAATTATTATTCATAATAAAATAAATAGATAATTTTTCGGTCATATTATGCTGGCAAACAGGAACAGTGGTCTTAAGCTTTATGAAACAAGCTGGGACTGTATCAAAATGCATAAGGGTATCCTTTTTGGACGTTTGCCAGGAGGTTACAAGTCTATTTGAAGCCAGACTAATTTGAGGGGAACAGACTTGCATGGCATTTCAAGTCATTGATGATCATTATTGCTGCTAATTGGTCACGGTTGCTGTGTCCCAACAAGAGAGGATGTGTGGACTATATGTCCGAAGAGAACACCCCACCCCCACTTGGATACAAAAAACAAATAAAACAAAATAAAGAATAAACTTTTGATAAAAGCATGACACGGGTGATGTCCGAGAGACGAGTAAAACTATTATTTTTTAGAATTAATGTTACTACACTGTGTGATTGGCTGGTAGCACTTGCTTTATCTCATAGACATAACCTGCAAAAATAATAATATTTCAAAAATTATATAGAATAGATTTTTTCATTGTATGGTTAAGGTAAGATTTCAGAAATAGTGTGATGTCTTTAAAAAAAAAAATATTTACAGAGTGGAGTGGAGTCACTGATCTCCCCCCCCCTTTCTTTCTTTTTCAAGGCCGTCCTGATTGGGATGGGGCTGGACAGAGGGGTATTCATCATTACCCCCAAGAAAAGAAGTGGTCTCAGATCAGCAACCATGACCACTCACCTACCTGCCACCACTTTACTGCATGTCTAAATCTACTGTGTATGATAATTAGTTAGACGGTGCTGCATTGCAAGGTCAATGTATTTCCACCAGTGTGCTATATTATATTAAATTTGTGTTTGGAGAGATTCTAAGGTTTAATTGTTGAGATATTAAAACTTAATGACAAATAAATACAAAAATAAGTATATCAAAACTCTTTCTTCATTGTAAACAACACAAACCCTGTCTTGCTCAAGATTTTTTTTTTTTTTTTTTGCAGTCACAAAAACTGACATAGTTACACTACTCCCTTAACAGTCTAGATTAAAAAGCTAGAACACTGCATGATGTGAAAAGAAGAGGACATCATGCCATACTAACAAATATACTAAAGCAAGACAAGGTATGTGTGCCTGAAATAAAGTAATAATTTAAGATGATTTATTTTTAGCCTCAGTCACTGTTCGATAAGGTCAACATGCTCTATTTATAAACAAATTAATTAATTTATTAACATTTTTGCCCCAAAATTGACTAAATATGCTCTTTTGGCACCAAGTGTACAACTTAAGATAAAAAGAACCCTAGTATTAAAGAAGTAGGCCTTCATAATGTCTATTAAGGCAAATACAACAAAACTTTACTTTTAGACTAGTGAGTGTGTGTTGATCATCCTCATTATGTCCATAATGCCTTGTCTGACTCACATTGTGTGTGCTGTGAGATCACCTTGTGTCTAAAATGTTTTTTTTTTTATATCTACTATTATACATTATTGTTATTAATAATAAGCAGTTTCATTAAGGTAAGGATACAAAAACACACCAGCTGGCTACAAGGCTCACAGCTACCAGCGAGACAATTGTGCAATAGCTGTATACAATAAACAACTTCAACACGTATTTAAAAAGTGAAACTTTTTTTTATACTTTACTCTTTTTTTTATTATTTTTTTAACTTTACTCAGGACAAAGGTACGTATGACAGCTGGTGCTGCAGCTTGCAGGACTTGGACAAGTCAGTATTCAGATTAAATGGACAAGTCAGTACTCAATTCAGATGGACATTGCTGAGCCTGGACAAGCAGCACTTAAACAGAAGTCACTCACTTTTAGAATGACATTGTCCGTTTTATAACCACTCACATTCTTTTCGACTACGACCTTAAGGTAAGTGGATTCTTATTTACGGTTGTTGTCCCCCCCACCCCAATATAGGCACCACTGGGTCAACAAGCCTGGGATTATTCTAATAGAAATTAGAATTCTTCTAGACACATGTTAATGTGATCAATGAAAGTATTGTGCAACCTGCAACTTTTGAGTGTGTGTGTATGAGCTATTTTTTAAGGATGTGTTATGTACGAGTGAATTTAGTCACACTACACTTCCTCAAAATATTGAAGAGCAAGAAAAAAAATTGCAATTAAAACAAGTTTATGAAACTAATGTGTTTATATTATATATACATATAAACATATACATATATACATACACACACACACACCACCATGTTTATACACAAGTGC
>JBBPCY010000082.1:21716117-21731882 GCA_037974405.1 Brachyalestes nurse | reverse complement strand
ACACACACGTGTGTGTGTGTGCACACCTTTTCATGTATTTTTCATGAGGTTGGATCCTTACTTACAATACCACAAACAAGATAGACAAGTAATGACTTGACAAACATCACTTCAGATCACTTCATCCTAAATTATTTAATAAATTAATTAATTTCACAAATGTGTATTGTATAAGGCCTGAACATGTTCATGAAAAAATCTGTTTTTATTTTTTTCACACAAACCAATAAGCCTTACAGGCAGTAGTGAATATAGTCAGGCCTTCCCCTTGATTTGTGTGTATCGTGTGTGTGTGTGTGTGTGTGTGTGTGTGTGTGTGTTTTCAGAATGTATTCTTACGATCTTAGACCACAGACCAACAGAACAACTACTGGAAACCTGAACACCACCACAGCTGGAGTCACCAAGCATGGGTTACTAATGCACTGCCCCAAACATGCAAAGCCTTATTATCAATATAAACCTTGAACTAAAGCTCAAATATCGAAAGTGAGAGAGAAAGAAAACAGTGATACTGAACCCTTACTGATGCCATCTCATCAAGATCAGGGAGTTTTTCTCTAAGAGGCTATAAAAGGTCAACGTCCACATCTACATTTTGGATCTTTTTTTTTTTAACCCCACAAAAACAGTTAAGTGGTGTAAACCAAGTCACATACGTAAGAATAAAATAAATGAATATATAAATAAATTAGCAAATAATGGTGGGTCTAAATAACTAATGGTTCATAAATCTGAGGCCGGATGCTTCTCGAATGGATTTCTGTTCATCTGAACAGGAGTCTCCAGGTGTGTAACGCCCTCCATGAGCCATCCAATAACATACACAGGCCAAGACTGGATTTGGCTCAGGATCACCACAACGGTTAGAGGCGCGCGCGCGCGCACACACACACACACACACACACAAATGCTCAAACTTGAGCTAAAAGAAAATTCAGTAACATTTCCACTACACTTTCAGGATCAGAGTCCCTGGTTTTAAGAAAGATAGTTTCTCTTTTCTGAGTCACTCAGTCACAGCTGAGTAATAAACAGTAAATATGCAGCCGTATGACACAAAACGTGTATGAAATGTGTGAATTAGAGATGTGTGTGCTGATAAGTTTACTATGACTGAGCACAAAAGGCCAAATAATGATGTGGGGCCTGTGCCAACTGTCACTCTGAAAGGTTAGCTAAGATACTCAGTCGTGCCTTTATGCCACTGCCATCCAGGATTTGGTGGGGGAAAAAAAGAAAAGAAAAGCCACAGCCAGACCCCCCATTTGCTCTAGTACTTTATCCGCACCCCACACACGCTTTTTACTTCTATTGCAAAACATCCTGAGATGCACATTCAGTAAAAGCAGGCCTTTTTATTTTCTCATCTAAAATAAAAAAAGTAATGCTACATCACATTACAAGCCAAGCTAGCACATCCCTCATTCAAAATAAGTAAATAAAATAAAAATATTAAAGAGTAGATACAAAATGGCACACACATTACTTCATGCAACATCAGAGACACAAACAGTCCAGCCTGGCTCCTGGTTCTTCTGTTCACCAGCTTAAACTACACCATCGATGCTGACTCACCAAATACAGGCCCTTTTTTCTTCAAATAACTTTTCTCTCCCCCTCTCTCATTCGCTTGCGAGGCTACACATAAAAATGGCGCAAAAATAAAAACTCCCGCAAAGACCACTTGTTTTTTCTACCCCATCCATTTTTTAAACCATAACTGTAATACAAACAGGCCGTTTTGTGAACATTTACTGGTCAGAAAGAGGTCAGAAAGCTTACCAGCTCAGAGGGGCGAGTGTGTCTTCAGCCTAGACTTGTCATTCGAGTCTCTCCAGTCGAGGCATCAGAGAGTGAGTGAGAGAGAGAGAGGGAATAGAAAGAGAATAAAGAGAAAATAGAGAGAGGAAGAATGTATATAGACTGTGAGAGAGAATAGAGAAAGAGAGAAGACAGCGAAATGGAGAAAGAATAGAGTGACAGAGGGAAAGACAAAATACAGATATAGGAGAAAGAGACATAATAGAGAATAGAGACAGCGAGAGAGAAGAAACAGAGAAAATAGAAATAGGGAAACAGACAGAGAGAGAGAGAGAGGTGTAGAGGTAGAGAGACACAGAGACTGACTGAAGGAGGACTGCTGCTGCACCAGAGCTCTGTAATATCCGTCTCTCCCGCTCAAAACCAGAGGTGGAAAAAAAAAAGCCGAAACGGTGAAAAATCCGCCCGGACCGAACAATGACACTCCTCGGCTATTTTATTGATTTTTTTGGCGATTTTTCTCACGTCGTATTTTCATTTTTGACCCATTTTTGGTTGTTGTTTCTTCAAAATAAAAACGCCCCCCCTCTCTCCACTCCACATACGCAGCTGAAAAACAGACAGCCTTTTTTCCTCCCACGGCTCCTCTCGGTGTACGGAGAACCGGTGACTTTTTCTTCATTTTTTCCCATTTTATCTCTCTTCTTCCTCCTCCGTAGGGTCGAGCGATAGCCATGGGTTTTCTCTCTTTTCCCGGTATCCTGGGTTGCGGTTCTGGAGCGTGTCTCGGGGTGTTTTTGGTGTTTTCGGCTGCGGCTCCTCCGCTCTGTGCTGTTGGTGTCGGGGCTGCTCAGTCGAAAATGGCGCCGAAAGTGACTCTCCTCATTCAAATCTGGAGGAGCCGCCCACCGCGCACGAGCATGCCGGGAACACGGAGCTGCAGAGGGGTCGAGGAGGAGGAGAGGACTCTCTCTTCTCTTTTATTCTTATTTATTTTCTTTTTTCCCTCTTTCGTTTTCCTTTTCTGTCCTCTTTTCTTTTCTCTCCTTTTCTGCACCCCAAGCAGCCACCTCTCCTCTCCTCTCCTTTCTTACTTTATCGTATGTGTCAGGAACAGGGTAGTCACATCCCGAGACAGTGTAAGAGCTTAAAAGAGACATAAAACAACCCCTATTTTTGTTTGTTTGCGTTTATTTATTTACTTACTTATTTATTTATTTATTACTGACCTCCGAGTTACTAACGGCCATACCATTCACAAGACCTGTCTTTATATCATAGTGCATGAAAACAAAAAGCATTTCGAGGTATATTTCTCAGTAATAGTCAGCACTCACATCCAGAGACCGTGGAAGAGCTTAAAAGAGCCATAAAACGACCTCTAAGTTTTTATTTATTCTTCTTTTTCTGACCTCTGAGTTATTAAAGACCTGTCTTTATATCACAGTGCATGGCCAACACTATGAGGATGGGCGAGTGGTTTGAAGGTGGGAAGGCACACTTTTTCTCTTTTCCTCTTTTCCTTTTGCTTTTCCTTTTTGCATCTTTCAGGACTAGCACTCAAGAACAGGGCACCCACATCCAGAGACGGTGTAAGAGCAAAAAAAGAGCTACAATAAAGCTATTATTATTTATTTTATTTCATTTTTTAGTCCAGATTTTTATTCATTTTTTACTGACCTCCAGGTTACTAAAGGTCACACCATTCACAAGATCTGTCTTTATATCACAGTGCATAGAAAATATGCACACTTTTTTTTTTTTGCACCGCAAGCCACCACACTTTCTTATTTACATATTTCTTACTTTTGAAGCCTAAAAAAAGCCTTATTTTGAGGTATAGTACTCAGCCATACCAGCCATGAACAGGGCACCCACACCCAGAGACAGTGTAAAAGCTTAAAAAAGACCATAAAAAAACATCGTTATTTATTTTTTATCTAGTTGTCCATTTTTCCTGACCTGTGAGTTACTAAAGACCTGTCTCGATATCACAGTGCATGGCCAGGTCTATGGGGATGGGCAAGTGGTTTGAAAGTGGAAAAGGTACACGCTTCTTTCTTTTTGCACCACCAGGAGACACATATTCTCTGTCTTACTCTATAGACTTTATCGCCGGTTTGAAAAAAGCTGTATTTCAAGGTATATTGAAATAGTCAGCACTCACATCCAGAAACAGTGTAAGAGCTTAAAACAACTTCTATTTATTTATTTGTTTGTTTGTTTATTACTGACCCCTGAATTACTAAAGGCCATACCATTCACAAGACTGTGTTTTGTATCACGGTACATGGAAAAGATGCACCTATTTTTTCTCTTCTTTTTTCTTTTTTTTTGCACCACAAGCCTTCACATTTTCCCATGTATGTCTTTCTTACTTTATAGACTTTATTACCTGTTTTGGTATACTTCTCAGTAATAGTCAGCACTCACATCTAGAGCCAGTGTAAGAGCTTAAAAAATATTGATTTATTCATTTAGTTAACACTGACCTCTGAGTCACTAAAGGCCATTTACAGTATAAGAGCTTAAAAGTGCAACAAAACACTTTTATTTCTGTTTTTTTTTTACTGACCTCTGAGTTACTAAAGACCATACCATTCACAAGACCTGTCTTTATATCACAGTGCATGGAAAAATATACATATTTTGAGATATATGTCTCAGTAATAGTCAGCACTCACATCCAGAGACAGTGTAAGAGCCTAAAAGAGTCATAAAACAACCTCTAGATTTGTATTTATTCATTTTTTTACTGACTTCTGGGTTACTAAAGGCCATACTATTCACAAGACCTGTCATAACATCACACCACATGTCTTTCTTACTTTATCGCCTGTTTAGAGAAAAAAAAGCCTTATTTTGAAGTATATTACTCCCCTATAGCACTCAGGAACAGGACACCCACACCCAGAGCCAGTGTAGGGGCTATTTTTATTTCTTTTATTGTTTTTTTTTTGTCTAGTTTTTTTTCCCATGACCTCTGAGTTACTAAAGACTTGTCTTTATATCACCTTGCATGGCCAGCACTATGGGGACAGGTGAGGGGTTTGAAGGTGGAAAAGATGCTTCATTTATTTACCCCCCCCTTTCATTTTTCTTTTTGCAGCCACTTCTTCTCATTTACGTCTTTCTTACTTTATAGACTTCACCTGTTTGGAAAAAAAGCCTTATTTTGAGGTATATTTCTCAGTAATAGTACCAGAGACATTGTATGAGCTTTAAACAACCTCTAGTTTTGTTTTTTTTTTGTTTTTTTTTCTGAGTTACTAAGGCCATACCATTCACAAGACTTGTCATTAGGTCAGAGTGCACGGCCAGCAATATCAGTGGTCTTATTTAGATAAAAAGAACGCTTTTTGCAATTTCCACGGTAATAAATGATCAATACAGACATCAGTATACTGATATCAGCATTTTAAGTCTTTACATTAATCTTAGGGAAGCTAGGCATTGACTAGATAAAAAGAAATCCTAAAGAAATGCTTGAGGAATAAAAATCACATTTTCACTTCTATTTCTTGCATTCTTTGCCTAAAATGCACATCACATTTTATATGAGATTAATTTAATAAATATGTATTGAAATGATTGCCTAAAGAAGATAAGAGTTGTTTATCTGTTTATAGAAATATCAAAAGGAAGTGTAAAAAAAAGTATTGATACATGATGCTGCCCAACCGACAGACTGATTACAGCATAAGTGTCAAATGTGGATTTCTGTAATGGTCAAATATTTTCTCAGCAAAAGCTTTTCAGACACAGTTGATACAAACTATCCTTACTGATATAAAGCTACTAGTAAAAGCATGACTGATGTGACTACTAACTTTGTTATAATTAGCTTATGACACACCAGAAGTGGCTGCAGACTGCTGAAGGCAATCTGACATCGCCAAACAACGCGTGCAACCGGCTGCTAGGCACAGACTAATGTTTTCTTTCTCTCTCTCTCTCTGTCTTTTTCCTCTTTTTATAATGTTGGTTAGGTGTGAGTAAAATATATTTTTGTCCACCCCTTTGCAGTCTTACAATCTGCTGCAGGTCAAACTGCATAGAATCTACAGGCCTTGGAGTTGGCTTCTCTCAAACATAATGTTACCAGGGACATGTTTAACTTTTCTCACTATTAGTTTCACGATTGAGTAATATAAATCATTGGATAGGTCCCATTACCTACATATGATATCACTGTATGGATGTAGTAGCCTATATAAAATACATGTTCATATAGTATATATTTAAAAAGTAGTTTAAATAACTGTTTTTCTCAGTGTGCACTGAACGCACAGCTTATACATTAATTTGAGAAATGAGAAATGAAAAAAAAAGCATTATCTAAACATATTTGACATCTTTACATATTTATTAATCCATTTTTTCATATATTTATTTTTCTTCACCTCCCACTGTTAAAACTACATAAATGTGCTCACTTGTGTGTTTCCAAGTGCTAGCATCTTAAACAACTGAAAAGTGTAACAAACTGAGGGCCCATTTGAAAGTTTACACTTTTTTTTACAGTGTGTATCTCATCCTTATCACCTCCAGTCTGAGGATGAGGGCACGTATGTACATGATGCCTGTGCGTGCATCTTACAAACCACGTATTATTTACTGCCCTAATGCAGCGCGTTAGACAGCCATGCAAATGATGCGACTGACTCTAGGACGTGTCCGCACTTCTGGGGCATGACGTAGTAATGAGGGAGAGCGTTTTGTGTGAAATGCTGATTACAGAAATTACTCTCTTGATGTAATTCCCGGCAGCGTACAGCGCATGACACAGCTGAACATGTGTGCCGACAGTACGACTAACCTCTGCAACACCAAGCAGTGGCTTTATCAGGGTCCTCTCAACGTTAGTACCAGGCCAAGTCTTTCAGATTAAATCTGCATCTCAATTTCTTAGTGAGGATACAGGTTTGACAACAAAAGACTAAAAGCTATACTCACTTCTAGAAAAACCCCTACAGCATATTTACAACAGTTTATAACAGACAGCAGACAAATGAATGTGATATTTTAGGTCTCCTTTTAACCCCTTAAACCCTGCCGTTTGTAGGCCCACACTTCAGGCTCTCCCTCTCATGGTAACTAATTTCTGATACTGAATGATTTACAGTAGTTGCTGCATAATATATTTTAAAATGAATAACCGAATAATAACTTCAGTTCAGTTTCAGAGGCCAAAAGGAAAGAATAGGTTTTACACCGCTGTCCATGATTAACACACTCAAGAGAGCTGGTGACCTCAATCCAATTAGCAATCTTTGCACTGGCACGAAGGCCTGCTAACTTAATGCTGTTGAGAGTAAAAGAGTAAAAGCAACTTTAAATCCATGTTGGCAGTGCCTTAATTTACATGTATCTAACATTTCACATCAAAAATAATAATAATTAAAAAATGACAAGCATGCTTTTCAAACACGTCTTGCTTTTATCAGTGAACAAACCACAGGCTATGTTTCATCTGTGTGTTCCATCGGGATCAGAACATTAAAAAAAATTCCCACAGAATCTGGAACCGGTTTCACAATTTCACTTCTAATGTTTCGGTGTGAACCTAAATTGAGCGCGATTTCTTTGTAAAACTGTGTGGAGAAGAAACCGGTCGATCCCAGCCATAAGCATCAGCATCCAAACATCCATATCATTTCAGCAATGCTCAGTCATGTTCACTTCTAGTACATTCCATTCTAACCAACTGGATATTTGAGATGTGTTTCAGGCTGTCATTTCAGAGGTATATTATTTGCATTCAGTCAACTCAGGGAAAGCGATTCCAGACACACCGGCGAACTCCTCCTCTACAAAGCAGAAAGTTGGTTCCGTAGATTAGTGATTCAGTAAATGCAGGTGAGAATAATATGCGCATCAGGGCGAAAGGCCCAGCTATGATTAGGCTTAGCAATAGCCTACCTAAGCTAGGCCATTAATGCTCAAACATTAAGGCCTGTAAAAGTGATCATCTCACAAAGCAACCGCGGCCTTGGTATCTACACAACCATCATTTCCATAATTCTAACACTGTCATGTATCCAGAGGCATTTTAAAAGCTACGTGTCTAATACATAAGAGATCTTGTTGCTACATCATACACAGTAAATGTAAAGGTTCTATATCAATAAGTGTCCTTTACATTTCTGCATCATGCTTCTTTTCATACTGAGGTGTGATGACAAGAGACCTAAAGCTATATTCACCTCTAGGAACCCCCTTTTTTTGCTTTATATGCCAAACTCGCACTGCTCAACCCAGAAAAAAGGCAGTCAGGTCTGCTGCACGTCAAATGAACTTTCTTGCACCCCGTCACTTGTCAGACGCTGTTTTGTTGTGTGAGAATGGGGTAGTTGTAAAGGGCAAGCAAGTGTGTGTGTGTGTGTGTGTATGTGTGTGTGTGTATGTGTGTATGAGAGAGAAAAGGTTTTGTTCTCAAGGGGTCTCAGGCACCCCTCCCCCAGCTAAAGTTGTCTGTAGCAGCTGCACCCCTGTGATCTCCCCTAAATAATGTGGGAGGGGGCAACAGTGGGGCGACATGGCCCCCCTCCCCTTTTATAGAGGCCAAAACTGCACACTTAAGCGACAGCATCCATCAAAAGCCAATAGACGCCTGCAGGTCAAGCCTGAGAACACAACAGAGACCTTTGACCCCTGTTAAGTGAGCTGGCCTAACAAGACATGACCGCTGACTCATGCTGGTTTATTTGGTTTATTTCACCAATTAGAGTCCTGCAGGGGAGGGGAGCGGGAGGGGGGAGAGATTACAAATGTGACAACTTTCTGATTATAGGGCCCCAGCTGAAAAAAAAAAATCTGACAGCCCTAAAATATGATATACAAGACTTAAGTTAGATTCCGCACTAACACAAAATACACTGAATTATCAGTGACACAAAAATTGCTGTGGACAAAGCCAACACTGGGATGTTATACTGAAGCATTTGAGGCTAAATGTGGTCAATTCTTTTTTTCAGATGCTTAAAAAATAAATGATCCTAATTATGGCAAGAACAAGGGTTATACATTATCCTAATGATACATCATATATTTTCCTATACATTATATAAATCCTGTGTTTCTTTGACTCACACAGCTATCGTTTTCTAGATTTATACTTTATATTAGATGACACCAGGTTAGCAACACCTAGCTGTGTCACCTTTCCCAGTCACACCTCTTGCATTTATTTGCATTTAATACTCTGATGGGACAAAAACTACAGTCTAGCTGTCATGCATCTATTCTCATCACTTATTCTCATTTATGAATTTAGGAATGTTACATTAGATGACACCAAAGTAAGTGATGACTAGTTGCAGCCTAAGTCAGTCACACCTTTGGCATTCATTACTGTCATTTGCAGGTTATACTTTTATGAGACAATTACTACAGTCTAGCTGCTTTTTTATCACTTATTCTTACTTATGAAATTAAGAATGTCACATTAGATGATACCAAGGTAAGCTACGCCTAACCGTGGCCTAAGCCAGCCAAACCTCTTGTGCTGATCATCGTCGTTTGCATGTTATACTTGGATAGGACGATAACTACAGTCTAGCTGTCATGCGTCTATTTTTTATGTATTATTTTAATTTATGGATTTAATGTTACACTAGATGACACCAAAGTAAGCGACGCATAGCTGTGGCCTATGCCAGTCACACCTCTTGCATTTTTCACTGTCATTTGCATGTAATACTTGGATGGCATTAGGACTACACTGTCAGTTTTTTTTGATCACTTATTCTCATTCATGTGAACAAAAACACCAGGCTGTGTGCACTGTAAGTCTGTTTCCTGGTTGTGAACGTTGAATGCTGAATAAATAAATCCTAATGCATTATGGTACTGTATAAACGTGCACCTCTGACGTAACACTCAGGAAGGACCTATAAACAAAAGATCTTCATGCAAAAGGGCAGAATCTGATCAGTTTTGACCCACAAGGGAAAGTGTTTGTGCTACAAAACAATCGACCAGGCAACTTAAAACAGCGCGGTAAGATTGGACCACTATGGAGGTGGGCTTACTTCATCTGATGGGCCACTGGGTGTATTTATCTGAGTTATATGCGCATGTAAGAGACGGTTTGTGAAACAACGAGGCCACTCTGGAGCTTGAGCGGTACGAACTCAAACCCGGCCGGATGTCCCGCCCCTCCGGAGCCGGTGGGCGATGATGTAACCCCCCCTCCTCCTCCCCCTCCCTCCTTCCCGTCCAAATTTAGCACGGCGTCGGTGCCTCTCCACTTTCTCCTCTGGCTGAGCCTGCTGTCCGTCACTTCACGTCACTCCTATCCTGTTATTATTGTAAACAGTCCACCCCTCTCCCTCTCCCGTACTGTAGCCCACCAAACCAAAATCTAGCTTAACCCCCCCTCCACCTTCTCTCCTCCCTCTCTCCCTCCACCTCCTCTCCTCCTTTGTTCGTAAAGTAAAAAAGGGATCTTGATTTCACAAAATAATGGAAATAATCCAAGAAGGTATAGAAGCGATCGTGCGAAAAAGAAAAGCTGCCAGTGAAAGACAAGTGGAGGTGGAGGTGGAGAGAGCGAGGGAGACAGGGAGAAAAAAAAACAACGAGCAACACGTGTGGTTCTAATCGTTTTTAAAGGCACGACACGACACGGGAGGGGGGTGAAATGGAGAGAATAGAGAGAGCCGGCCGACGCACATCAGACTGTCTCTTAGAAACATTATAACAATGACAACAATGAAAAACCGGTAGATACTATGGTGGGGGGAAAAACCCGAGGATGGATTGAAACGAGAGAAAGAACTACAAGAATTAGACCACCATGTGAATAAAACGAGAAACCACTCGGCTCCACTGTAGATGCTGTCAAACGGAGCTCCGTAGTGTGTGATCATTCAAAACCGAGTCGTTTATTGCCCCCCCCCTTTCTCCTTCTCCTCTTCAGCCTCTCTCTCTCTCTCTCTCTCTATCCCTCTCTCTCTTTACGCCCAACAACTGTGTTTGTGCTCGTGCTTGTTTACCTCCCCCTCCAGCCCCTGGAGGAATTTTGATTAAAGCTCGATAACGAGCCGCTGCTCAAAAACAAACCAGGCTGCTGCAACTTTCACTCCATCTCTCCTCTCTCTCTCTCCACACACACACACACAGCCCCGTTCAAACACTGCCCGGGCAGAGGCAGCGAAGGGAGCTCGGTCCTGTCAGAGCGAGCCGAGAGAGAGAGACATAGAAAGATAGAGAGGGAAATAGAGAGAGAGACACACACACAGATAGAGAATAAATGATACTTACTTGCAGTGGTGGCGGGAAAAGCTGGAAACCCCATTGTGACGTGCGCGTCGAACGTTCGAGCCGCGCGGGAAAACAAATGATAACAGTGAAATTTAAACAAAAACAAACAGAAAAAACACGCTGTAATATCCCAGCACACGGACAGGCTCTCCACTGAGTCTCGCCCAACCAAAACGCTCCCGTGTCTCCCTGTCTCTTTCTCTCCCGGTCGCTTTTGTGTGTGTGTGTGAGAGAGAGAGAGAGAGAGAGAGAGAGGGAGGGAGAGAGAGAAAGAGAGGGAGAGAGAGAGTTGTTGTTGTTGCAATTACGCCAAGCTTCAAGGAAGTTGTCCTTTTGTTCCAGCATTTATACGTTGCGTCAATGTTGCGAAAAGAGGAGGCGGAGCGGTGGCACTTGGAGTAAGACGGTGAGAGAGAGAGAGAGGGAGAGAGAGAGAGAGAGAGAGAGAGGGGGAGAGAGAGAGAGAGAGCGGTGAGAGCGGTGAGTACACGACCTCGTGTCCAGATAGCCCAGTCCTCCAGTCCTCTCTCCACCCATGACACCAAACCAAAGGGCCAGACGGATCTGAACTCGTCTGTACAAGAGCAAACATCACGGGGCAACTTGGAACGGGGCAGGTCGGTGGTGGTTGTTAGTGCTGGTGGTAGAGGTGGGAGGGGGGTTAAGAGGAGGGTATATGAGACTGGAGGGGTTTAGGGGGATGGGATGGTAGAGCTGTGAAAAGTCGAAAGTAGGCAACGTGGACGGGGCAAGTTGATGGTGGTGGTGGAAAGGTGATGGTGGTTGAGAGGTGGAGGTGGGTTGGGAAATTTGGGGGGTAAGGAAGGACGGAGGAGGGTGTGGACTGAGGGAGTAGTGGAAGTGGGGTGGCAGAACTATGAAAAGTCGAGAGTGGGCAACAACTTGGATGGGGACGGTCTGGTGGTGGTGGTGGGTGGGAGGTATTTTGGCAGTAAAACGGAGCAGGGTATGTGGACTGGGATAGAAATGAGGTGGCAGAGCTGTGAAAAGTCGAAAGTGGGCAACAACGTGGATGGGGTAGGTCTAATGGTTGGTAGTGATTGTAATAGGAGGAGTTGGGGGGGGGCTAAGACGGAGAAGGGTATGTGGACTGGGGGGTAGACACGGTGTGGCAGAGCTGTGAAAAGTGGACCACGGGCAAATTGGACGCTGCAGTTTGGTGGTGGTGGTGAAGGAGTTTTGGTAGTGAGAGTGAGAGTTGGGGGTATTTGGTGGGGGGTGTAGGGAAGGACGGAGGAGGGTGTGCGGACTGGGGGTGTGAAGGGGGTGTAAGTGTGTAAGCGAGGTAGTAGAGCTGTGAAAAGTCGAGAGGCGAGAGCGGAAAGAGCGAGGAGTTAGAAGAGGAGAGTAACAGACTGAAGATGAGGAATCGCCTTTATTCTCTCCAGAACATAGAGAGAGAGGAGCTCGAACACGTGTGTGAACTGATATATCTAAGCAATTTCAGTCTCGTATAGTAATAGTTATAGTAGCAGCTTTATTCATCCTCATTCTCCTCCTCCTTCCCATTACAGCAGAGTTGCATCACGATCTTTTTCTTTTTTGCCTGTCAGTCATTTTTACTGACCAATAAACGGTGGAGCTTCAGGTAACCAGCCGTCTCTCTGAAACACCAGTTCATTTTGTTTTGTGTGGAGGGCGTTCCCTGTTCGGCTTTAATTGTAAACAAACTGCAGCCCCTCATCAAGAAAATGATCATCAGACAAGCCAGACTGAAGAAAAAAGGGACACTTGTACCATTCAGGTGTTCATGAAAGCTAAAAGGAGCTTATAACGAGAAGAATACAAGGATATAAACAGTCTGAGGACGAGACACTTATAGTATAGCGGACTGTTGCTCCATCAGAAACCGAAAGGACACACGGTGGAGGTCTTGGGGACACTTTTAACAGATAAAAAATCCAAACAGAATGGAATGGGCAAACACAGTACATGGAAACCACCTGCAAAAAGTCCACTACATGGAAACCACCAGCCTATGCAGACCTTAGGGCGGATTTAGATGTGGTTAGATTATGGTTCACCAGGTCATATGGGACATTTTTATTAGTAGGCCGTGGACCATGAGGTCATACTTTTTATCCAGTTTAAAAGTGACTAAAAGTGACTTTCCTTATTTCAAGAGTTTTACAGTATTGACTATGGAGCACCACCAACAAAAGTTTATTAAACTGCCTAATACTTTAATGCAGTGTGTGTGCTTGTGAGAGTGTGTGTAGGACGGTCTGTGGTGCAGTAGGCCATTCAAACTCACCTCCACTGCCGTGTTAATGTCTATACAAGCCCCTTTTAATGCCGATCTTCATATAATTAGCGTACACATATATTTTAGCCTGTGTACTTTTGTTTGGACATTATACCAGGCTATCTTAAGCCATAGCTTTGATAGAGGGGTGGTCCAGCACATAATCCGGGGTAAGTTTTTTCACAGTACCGTCTTCAAACAGGGGTTCAGAACTATCTTCATATGTCCATCCATTCTGTTTAATCGTCTACGCTGTAAACCCCTAAAATAAGACACAAGGAGACGATAATCTGAGCGTCCTGCAATTAAAGGTGGGCTGTGCGTGATTGAAACCTGGTGTTTATTCTATTAATCCTCTTCGTGCCGTTTCAACAGGCTTGTTTTTAATTCCTCGGTGGCTGCAATCAGTCGTTTGCACTACTTTGCAACGAAAAGTGATAGATTATAGTGTTTTTTCTACGCGAAATGTGTGATTTTTATAAAGGCGCAGCACTTCTTATATTAAAAATGAGCGTCTGCTTGTTGAATGTATGTCGGTTGTTTATTTTCTACCCTAAACCAGCCATTTTCATAACGAAGCAAAACAGTGTGTGAGGAAAACACGCTATTATTATTATTTTGTTTGTTTTTCTTACCTTTTTTTGGTTTTCTATTTCGTACCATCCTTCAAAATTTCGTTAGGTCGAAAATTTCGTTTGTAAAAATAAAAAGTAAAAAATAAAAAAATCACATTTTGTCTCTCATTCCAGACATGTAAAAAAGTTGGCTTGCCAAAGAAGCGAAAAAAATAAAACAGTAGAAAAAAGACAAATCGAAACCGAAGCGTTTTATTTTATTTTCCTTCAAAAATTAAATCAGTGTTGACCAGACTGGTTAAGTGTCAATAAAATGAGTGTCATACACACACGCTGGCTGCTTTTAGGGGCAAAAATGTCTTAAGTTATATTCCAAAATATACGAAATACAGCTTAATAAAAATATAATAATAGTAATATAGCAGTTACCCATCTCCCTAGCACCATTTAATACCCAAGAAGGCAGTTTTAAGGTAAAATAAACGAGTTAATTCTGTTTCAGGCGAATCATTCTAATTGTAAACATTATCATGGCTCGGAGAATTAATCACACAATTAAACAAGATTCACATCTCATTTTGCACCAAATATATATAAAAAGTAAGGTCGTTCGTTTAAAAAAAACACATTCTAAATTGCAATACTCTTGGTCCCGGTGGATAAAACCATGATATGTGTGGTGGTATAAGAAACAAATGTTTATTTCACTCAGTTTTTCTTTATAAAACACTTCTGGAGTGTATCTATTGTCTATTTACAGTGTTTTTTCTTCTGTTAATTCAGAAAAAATTCTCTAAGCCTCAAATAAACCTGAAATAAACATACATTTCTTAAACTGTCCCATATTTTCTAATGGCTCTGAATACTTAAATCCAAGCCTGTAGTGTAGCGAACATTTTTGAAGCACGTTTACACCAAAAATAATAATTTCTCTGTTTACTTGCCTGTTTGTTTATTACAGAGCCGTTAAGAAATCATTTTTAAAAACAGACAGCAGTGTAAATTGTAAGAAATGCTATTTTTCTGTGTGCGTTTCATTAAGTGCCGTTTAATCATACTAGAGCGTTTTAAGCAGTAGTCCGTTTCAGTCACCATATATCATGGAAATATGGGCGTATAATGACATTAAATCTTCTGTTTTTATTGATTAAGGTAAGATTTAGTTGCCTAAATGAAGGTAAATTGTACAGTCGGGGCTAATTTTGGCTGACATTCCAAGATTAGGAATAAAAGTGAGAATTTAAAGCGTATAAAAGTCCGCCATAGCGTTAGTGCCGGTTGAAAAGAAGGCAACGAGTCGTTACCCATCAGTGCCGAGGCTGAAATAAACAGTCTGTTGTCTCTAATTTGGTTTTTGCTGACTCATATGCTACCGTGCCATATTCTCATAATGACTGGAAGGGTGAAGGAGGCCCTAGGAGTGTGAAAGGTCACGTTATTTCGGTTTAACTGGGATTAGTACTCATTTCTGTTAGCCTCAGTAGGCCCGTGTTTTGGGCTTTTATGAATATGTAGGCTTCTGTTCTGGCTACTACTTATTTCACTCACAGATACCGGTATATGGACAAAAGTTTTGGGACGCCGGACCAATACTCCTACACGGATTTTAATTACCTTGCATGCAAATACACTTTAGGCAGCTATAACAGCTTCCACTCTTATTAGAAAGCTTTCCACAAGATTTTTGAGTGTTTCTGTGTCCATTCATTCTGTAGAGCATTTATGAGGTTAGTCACTGATGTTGAACGAGAAGGCCTGTCTTGCAATCTCCAGTCCAGTTCATCCCAAAGGTGCTGGATGGGGTTGAGGTCATGAGTCTGTGTGGCCAGTCAAGTTCTTCCACACTGAACTCCTCCAGTCATGTCTTTATGGAGCTGCTTTGTGTACTGGGAC
>JBBPCY010000082.1:21701788-21716017 GCA_037974405.1 Brachyalestes nurse | reverse complement strand
GCTAATATATATTTGTAATATTTATATCATGGCTAAAGCACTTCTGGATAGATGCAAACTGCATTTCGCTGCCTTGTGCATGTGCAATGACAATAAAGTTGAATTCTATTCTATTCTATTCTATTCTATTCTATTCTATTCTATATTGAGCAGGGTCTATAACAATACAAGCCGCTTTCAGGAAAGATTTCTTTGTTGTTTTTTTCCCCAAAAGGCCTGTTAAACGTTCGAAGGAAAATCTATGTGTATGTGTGTATGGATTACTGACATGCATTTGCATTCTACGATTTCTGCTACATAACTACAGTTTACTGCTAGCATGAAAAGCAGCAGAGAGCAGAGATGTACATTGAACTAATTAAACTACTCTTAAAAATAAAGATGTATGATGGATGGAGAACTATTTTTGGTTCCCTAAAGAACCTTTAATGAATGGTTCTTAAAATAACTATTTTGGAAATGGGATGTGTTTGTGGAAATCCTCCACATAAGTTTTTGGAAGAACCCTTAAGTTGGCAAAGAAGCTTTACAATGTGCATGTGATATCTAATTTACAAAAATTGTTCTTTAGGGAATTAAATCGGTTTTCTATGCCATCACCTAAAAAAGCATTTTTGACACCCTTTATATAAGAGTGCGCAATATTTGCTGTGACTTGCTTGACCCGTGTTTCCCTTGCTAAGTTTTTTTTTTTGGATGTATTTCCTGGTTCCACCTAATTGGTGGTGTCTGTCTTAAGACAGAGGCCATTTTAGCACTGCACACTTTTGGACTGGTGTTACTTTCTCATGGTTGTTTTTCTTGGATCTTTCTTTATGTACATATTAGAATATTTAAAGACTTTTAGGCTGCAACACATAATACTGTAACACAATGTGATCACCTGACTGTGTGTGATGTCCTGAATGCTCTCCTTGGAGCATTCAGGACAAACCATTTTTGCTGAAAAGAAAAGAAAAAAACGGCTCGAGAAAAATATGCTTGAGATTCTATCAGACATGCAGTGATCCTAACTATGAAACGTCATGTTCTTGATCTCTTTTCTCAGAATAAACCGTGAGAAAGCAAGACCTATAACACTTTACGGTCCCTGTTCATCTAAACACTGCAACAGAAGCAGATCACAGTCTTGTCAGTGGTGCAATAAACCATGGTGAAATAAGATGTAATCACACATTTTAAATTGCTGTAGATAACTAAAGGGCAGTAGGTTCGCACTTCTTTACCTTATATCTCTCCACAGGACTTGCAAACATTCCCCAGTCTCTTCCCAGAGCACTTTGATATGGACATTTCAACTGAAAGATTTCAGATCTCGAGAAAAAGAGTGTTGTTTTGTCTGACACACCGACAGATAGCATGCGAGCTGCAGTACACTGCTGAATCATTGTGTGTTGCTGGGTTTGTGTGTACTTGAATGTGTGTGATCGCACAGGTATGTATCTCTGGGGTCTGTGACGAAGAATGTTCAACTGAGACAGAACTTCTGACAAAGTTTCAGCTTCACAAAACTTGATTGCACCGGAGGTTAATTCATTTTCCAATGATGGTTATCAACTTCCACAATTTGAACAAGGGTTTAAATAGTGTCTGATTACCAGTAGCCGTCATGCATGTGCATATGAAAGCATGACTTTCATGATAAATCGCCTGAATGTGCTTTGTGAGACAGGCGGCTTGCCTCCAATTATGATAACAAAACAGCACACACACACACACAGTTGTAAATATCGATCATTACTCATCAGTCGATAAAAGCCTTCTCCGCGCCTCCACATCTCAGCTTTCCAGTTTGGGTTACTCTTTTCTCTGTAACAGCTTCTTGATCAGCTACACATTTTTTCAGACCCTCTGTTTAGTTATTTCTCACAGCTGCAGGATGGACGGAATCCTATGGATTTTTTTGCATCTGAAATAATACAGTTCCTCTTCTCTCTGTGATGAAAGATCTAAGTGCAGTTTATGTGATGGTGATAGTTTTGGTAAACTACCACATCTTGCATGGTTGTTAGCCCCATTTTCTCACTATGGCCTTTAAAAAAATTAATTGTCATTTTGGAAACTCCTGTTTTCTCACTTGTTTTTCTTTTACTTTCTGATTTGTTTTACATGTAGATCATCTTCTATCTAATATCTACAGAAAAAACATGCCCTTATAAAGCATGTGAGAGTGTAGCTGTTGCGTGTGGATGTTCTGCTGTTGTGATTTTGAATAACTTGTCTTTTTAACTTGGAACTGAGTTAACAAAAAGATGGAATTTGGTTTACTGTATAGAGTTGCCCTGAAAAGTATTTATTTCATAGAATATGAAATATTAAATAATATTGCTTATCCCAACTAGGCTTTCCCCAGCACCCCCTGCACAGAGGAGAAATACACTGGACAGATAGTCAGTCACAAAATTATATTTTTTAAACAAACAAATGCTTTTAACATGACATCAGTTTGAGGCTAGATGTCTGTGTAGAAGGTCTAAAGAAGAAATCCATCCAGACTGCATATAGAAGCATAGAAAGCCAAGGGAACTTACACATAAAAATGGAGCACATTTCAAAATACTTTTTGGGGCCACAGTTTGTAGATATCTACATTTAATGAACCTGTATGGTGGGATTAATGGAAAAAAGAAAGATGATTATACAGAATTGTGCAGCTTTATCTAGTCTGTGAAGTATGGTGGTGGATCTATGGTGTTTTGGGGCTGTGGGTGCAAGGAGACAGGACTTCGTGAAGATGTTTCAAGAAAATCTGTCTGTCCCTGACAAACTATAACTGTGTTGTGGCTGGATCTTCCAGCAGGATAATGATGTTCATGTAAATAGATGTAAACAGATTGTAAAGTAATTTTGGAGCAAATGCAATGTCCCTGCTGTTCTCAAACCTCTCAAATGTCATTAAAGAATTAAACTCTTTTGCCAATTTTTATATAACAATATATTGTTGTTTTTGTGCAGCAAATTGCAACAATTTATATTTATAAAATATATTATCATGTCTATATATCCAATGAGAATTTTGTTATGTTTTTAATTATTAACCTCAACCTGAGCTCAACCAGGAGGAAATGGTTTTCTTTTTCAGTTAAAAAAAAAACAAGTTGCAGTTTTCATAAAGAGGCCTGTGTCATTTTCTCTATTATTCTGTTTCAAGAAAATCAGGACATTTTTGTCTGAACACCACACACACACACACACACACACAACACTGGTGAGATAGCTAACGTATGGTGGCATCTATCTTGTTTCTGTCAAATTGTCCAGAACAATCTGTACATCTCTCATAGTGCCCTCCCACCACCAGCACCACAACACACACACACACACACACACACACACACACACACTCAAACACATCACTCTCTGTGATGCATCCTTTAGCCAAAGGAATGCATGAAGCTGTAACTCATCAGGGCATGCCATGAGAGAAGCTTGCATTATTACAATGGCAAAATGATATAAATAATGGCAAAATGATGTTATTCAGCATGATTCATACTTCATCTTTAACCCTTTACCCCTTCAGGTCCACACTCTCCCTACATAACTTACATATTAATTTCATAGCAGTTACTGAGGAATGACTCATAGGATAACCCTTAGAGATTATAGTTATTGCTGACAGTAACAAAATAAGGTTGTAATTCAATATTAATCATTTTTCTGAATATATATAGAAAAATAATAATTATAATTGAATTTCTTTAAACTTGTATTCATTTTTATTGCTTATTATTTGAAAAGCTGTTGTACACAGTCATGTTAGTTGAATGTAAATGTTATTCATTGTATAACCATGCAATTACTATGTAAATAAATGTGTTTTTGTGTATTTACCTCTGCATACTATAGAAAATAGTATAGTAATAATATTTTAAGGGTTAATACATGAATAATAAGACTGCATTATTACAACGAAAAATTCCGTTAGTCGGTATCAAATCTTTATATTATGTGGAGGTTTATTAAACGGGTTTATTATTTGCACAGTACTTTAAAGAATAATCCACTGAAAGGTTCCTTGGGAAACTGGAAGCGAGTCTGCAGTGACATCTCTCCGAGGAGATTTATTTTTTCAAGAATGTGAGGTTCATTAGGTTATCATTCAGGGGCATCAAGTGGAGGCACATGAATAACACAGCAGTCTTGGAAAGCTCTTTGTCACCTTGAAAGGTGTTAATAACAATGGGGGGTTTAAAGTTCTTTTTCAACGCTGTCTTTCACTCTTCACAAATGACAGAGCTTCATAAAATATCCAAGCCCATTAAGGCTGACTTCTGACCCTCTGAAATTTATGCCCTGAATTCTAT
This sequence comes from Brachyalestes nurse, assembly GCA_037974405.1. Classification (NCBI taxonomy): domain Eukaryota; kingdom Metazoa; phylum Chordata; class Actinopteri; order Characiformes; family Alestidae; genus Brachyalestes; species Brachyalestes nurse. The sequence continues at coordinate 21,711,710 of JBBPCY010000082.1, read as the reverse complement.
CTAAGACAGGAGTGTCCTGTCAAAAATGAACGAGAGCTGACCAAGTCACTTTCAGAATTCCATCAATAAGAAAGAGTCTCAAGTCATTCCAGTCTGAGGCCTTTGGCCCCAGGACAAGATCAGAACACATTTAAAAAATGTTCTGAGGGTGTTTTTTTAGAAGCTTTTCCACATTTTTCTTCTCTGCCGAACAGCTGTTGATATCCGGTCAGATTTAGCCTCAAAATAGAAATAAAAGAAAAATACAGATAAAACTAATGCTTGCAAAAATATTTTTTCATACAATCAAATTTCACTTCAGTCAAAGTACTGAAGTAATTGCTTCCAAAAATACTTAAGTATTAAAAGTACATATTTCACTGCATTGTTGATTTATCGCCACCACACTTACAAAACCTAATGCATCTAACTTGCTTGTAGAAGATGTAACATAAGGAATAAGGTAGAATGTTACAGAATGAAACAAAACCCGAACTGATAAAGAAAACCTTTTTTCATTAATTGTACACTACACACCTACACTAAAGGTTTGTGTATGTACTATATATCTGAACGAAGTTGACAACTATATTGCTGTAAATACAACTGGAATGGCACACGGTCAATCTCGGTCAATCTCCCGCCACTGATTGACCGTGTTTAAGAAATGCTGGTGATTTCTGATAGGCTGTCATCTGCTAAAAGACAGAGCACGTTTTAGAAAAGTGGGACAGTAACACCCACTTTCAGAACTGAAGGTATCGAGTAACGAGAACCTTGATAGAAATGTAGTGAAAAGTATAGTTTTGTCTTTCAAATGTAGTGAAGTGAAAGTTATAAGTTTCCCAAAAAAAAAACTACTTAAGTGAAGTACAGATACTCAAAAGTAAATGTACTTAGTTACTGTCCACCTCTGTAATCGATGCATCGCGATGTTTTTGAAGACTGACTATATTCATTAAAGATGTTACAATTTCAGTTTACATATTGATGAGCTATGGCTATATACTTTATTTCAATTTACAATTTAGTGTACTGGTCACAATTTTTGTTTACATTTTTGTACATAACAATGTGAAGTAATGTATTAAATTGATGGGATGCATCGAGATGCATCGGGATATCGAATCGAATCGTTGACATGATAATTGGAATCGAATCGAATCGGGTGGCCAGTGAAGGTTCACACCTCTAATGGGTGGTGATTATTTGAGTGAAACATACTTTGCCCAGTTGACCGGACATCACATAATCTGAGGGGCGCTACAGCAGTGACATGCCACAACATAATAACATTCACCCAAAGCGTAACTTAACAAAACGGACTAAACACATCGCCCTTGGCTACCGTTGCCCTGTACAACGAGCTTTCAAGCTCAACATGTTTATACCACCAAGGGTACTTGTAACAGTCTCACCCCGTCTAGCCTCACTCTCTCCTGTCTCTCGCTGTTTTGTTTTCTGCTCCTCTGTTACGTCTTGTCTTTGTTTACGTTTAACACATGGTTTGGGATTTTCTGTTGTCTTCTTACACTCCACCCCTGTCCTGCCCTACCACTCAGAACCCACACCTGCTTGTTTATTCCCATGTGTTTCAGCTGGGATAGAAATATCAGTATGTATTTATACCCCTGTCTACGTAGGTGTTGTTTGTTATTCAGCTGTAACTCTTTCCTTTTTATGTATATTCGTATTGCTGTTTGGCTTTCCTCACGTTTTCTTTGTGGTCTGTTTAATGAATGCAGTCCATGAGTGCACCCACTCGTTACAGTACTCCTTGACAAAAAATGTAATTAACAAGAAACCCATTGTTCGCTTGCCAGAATTAGAAAGCTAAATTTGCCACACACCTTGAATATTTGTTGAGTGATGCGGTCTGCCTTAGTGTTTAATCCAGATCCTACACCTTTTCTCCTTTCTTTAGTTTCAGAAATGAGTAATATGCAGTTATTTGAGTGTGAGACATATGATTTCCCACCTGCGGCCCTGTGGCGTGTTGTTCTAAGCATTCTGAGTTTCAGTTTGAACTTTTTTCTCTTCTAACAGAAACAGTTCCTTGCAAATACAATCAAATCAAGTGTTTGACTAAGACATTTATCTAACCAGCAATGAGGGGGTGTGGAGTAGTGGGTAGGATACCTGACTCTGGACTAAGAGGTCATTGGTTTGAATCCTACCTTCAGCACCTTAACTCCAAGTTGCTCCAGGGAGACTGCCCCCTGTAGTTAGGGAATGGAAGTTGCTTTGGATAAAAGCATCTGCTAAATACCGTAAATGTAAAAAATGAGTCATGTATAGTGGTATATAGCAATAGTACATGATGTAAAAATATTCATCCAAAACTGAGGGGAATGGAAAGAGTCTGTTGTAGAGCCTGACTGTACTACCATTCCTTCTTGTGTGATACTCTTGTGGCACATTCCTCCTTTCAGTGGCTTCTTTCCTCTGTCTGTTCAGACGAAATGGGGCAGTCTTCACTACCCTTGCAGAACAGTGAGCCTTGCAATGCTCTTCCACTGTGATAAAGAACCGTGTCGTACCACAAACAAATGTATTTCCATTACAAATAACCCGACCCATACCCTTCCACAGCATGGAAAGAGGCCACTGTGTATTTACTGTCCATGCAAAAACAACAGAGATACAAACTAACGACTGGGTAGTCGATGAAGTACGAGCACTACTGTCTGTTTGGGCCGAAGATAAATTTCACTTTTCTGTGACACTAACAAATGTATCTTTAACTCTGTGAGAAACCCAAACGTGTATCAGGACAAGGGAGCTGTGTTAGGTATTCATCTGTGTTAGCTCTGTCAAAAAAACTGTCCCCTGGTTCGACTCCTTGAACACGGTTTTGGGACGATGACCGCTCATAAACCGTGGGGAGAGAATTGAGCTGCTAATGCATCAGAACTACAGTTGCTGGACTGAGATACACTGAAAAATGTCTGTGCAGTTGTATTATGGTTTAGACGCACAGTTCTTGTGTGTCTGTGGAAAAGTGACTTTGGACTTTTGCTGCCAGTTCGTTTCAGAGATGCTTGTCATCTATCCATAAAGATTTGGGCTTTGACAAGTTGCACAGCTCTTTATACCTGAACATTTCTTCCATTTTTAACATGAAACTATGAAAACAGACTGTTCGTTTACTGTTTGTCTTGTTTTATTTGAATCCAATTATTATTCATTCTCTTTATATATATTTTGTTGTGCAGTGGCCTTGGATCTCTCTCTCTCTCTCTCTCTCTCTCTCTTTAATGTATATAAAAGTCATTTTGTCTGTCCCTGTTCTTCCTTATCTATCTTAACGATGCATACGTGCTACGCTGCACTTTGCTAATTGTTGTGAATAGCACAGACAGGCTTCAGTGTTCTTTAAGTGTTGTTCTCTGCCAGCCACCTATTCAGCAGCTTCACCTAATGCACTGGGAAATTATTACCTTCAGAGAGGTGCCACATCACTGTGACTGTGTGGAAAAAGTACACTGAATGCAAAATGTCACGATACACACACCGATCACTCAGTCCCCCCCTTATTACTCTGAAGCTTTGATTATGCTGCAAATGTGTGCATAACAGCAGATGTCTGCAAGTGCAAGGGGGAGCAGAAGGGGAGGTTACATTTCCCTGAGCTTTTTTTCTTCCTTTTTTCGAAAGCTGCTTCTGAAAACGCCATGTTTTTTTTTCCGATTTTCTTAACAGTATCATTCAGAGAGGGAGAGAGAGGGAAAAAAAAAGTGTTGAGGTGAATGCATTAGCCCAGCAAGGTCAAAGCCTGTGAAAATGTTTGAAAAATCATCGCACATAGCTAATGCATGCCATTTCTCCTTGCCGATAAGGTCAGCTGAGGGGAGAGAAAAGGCACTGGTCTGGGCTGCAGGCTTGTAATTGCTTTATTTACAAGATGTCCTTTCCAGTCGTGTACAGTGAGGGAGCCGAATGCCACGAGCATTTATGTCTCTCAAGGGTAATAAATGAAAACGCTGCTGATAGTGGGAAAGGGACAGTTTATGTGTAGGTTATCAACTGTCAACAGAGTAGGACATGGTAGCACAGACATATAAACACGGAAAATTGGGTGCCCCCGTAAAAAGATGGCCGATGTATCTGATAATACATGTGTAATTGGGCACATATCTATGTATGAGTGACTTAAGACTTATATTTACATCTTATTTAGCTCATTTTCTTTTAATGTAGGTCAGGAGTGAGCTTTCGCTACAAGAAAGCTATTCCACAGACATTACCAGCATTGGCTTTTGTGTGTATACGACATCGCCACCTTGCTAAAATAATCGCCTAACTCATTTTTTCAAGTTTTTCAGGAAACACAAACACACACAAAAATCAGCTCCTATTCATTTCAATGGGCAGGCCCTTGTCCTAAAGTGGTAGAATCATATTACCTGATCGACTGATGGTGTAGGTAATATTACCATAGGTGACCAGCATCATGAGGAGATGATTTAGGTAAAAAGGTCAATTTTGCCAAAAAATGACATAGGTGATTACTTTGGCAAGGTACGATTTTAAAGAATGTGTTTAAATGAACTAGTTAGAAGATTATCAAAGGTATTTTTGATGAGCACTTGGAATTGAGTCTCTCTGTAACACAGAGGAATAAAAATGCAAACACATTTGGCAGAATAAAGTGCAACATGCATTTTACACTACAACCAACCCTGAACTTCTTTAAATCAGTGCAACACCCCACAACTCAGTTATCACAGAGGAGCCACATACTGGCGGTGTTAGAAGGGTTAAATTTGTATCCTAGGGATGGGTACTACAGAAGCACATACACTCACACACTGTACCCAATGTAGGGAATGCCATGCATCCCGTGCTCAGTCAGCTTGTCTCTATGTTAATTCATGAGGTCAAATGCCATAGTGAAGCAGACCAGCTTCAGATACAGCAGTGCTAACAGGCTAACGGGGTCAATAGACTCAACATGGAAAAAGTGTGATGCACTGGCCAAGGACAATAATAATAATAATAATAAGAAGAAGAAGAAGAAGAAGAAGAAGAAGAAGACTACACTGACCTGATATAAATATGCATATAAATGACAAAGAAATGTAATATATTATGATTATTTTGCTGCTCAATCAAAATCTTCTATCTCCATTTGTATTATTTATCATAATTTCTAAAAATACCAGCTACTGTTTACATTGCATCCAAATGTTTTAATCAATAGACCAAAAGAAGTGGTCCAAAATGACACGACGAAATAATACAATCTAGCTTCATTGACATTGTGATTTTAATGACAAGGATGATAGTTATTATAGTATATATATATATATATGATAGTTCTTATAGTGGCATTATATATTCACACACAAATGATGAGGTTTATGTAATAAATTGGATACAAATTTATAAAGTAAAATCAACGCATCACTATTTTTCAGTGTGCCAATAATAAGAGTAAAGAGTTTCCAAAGTAGCCGAAAAGTGTGGTGTGTAGTAATAGTTCAGTTGTGAGCGACTGCAGTGGCCTGTCTGTACTTCAGTAGCAGGAATCTCTCTGGCATGACTTGCCAACAGAGGCAGCTGTGTGGCTCGCAGACAGACAGACAGACATACACGCACCCCTCACACACACACACACACGCACACACCCATGGTGTCTGTAACCGCCCCCCAGCTGTTGCCTGACTGCGTGTCAAAGCTGCCACAGCGAGCGAGAGCGAATGCCACAGATTCTGACTTCTGACATATACACACTCTGTCTCTCTTCAGAATGAGGTGTGTGTTGTGTGTGTCTGTATGAGTTTTTGTACATTATCAAGACAAAGATACCCGGGGAAAAACAAGGCCAGGCTACAATGACAGCAAAATGCTTCTTCATTTATGGGGAACTGCTGCTAGGGCTGCTACAACTTAAAATAAAATTGTTTAAATTACATGGAAAAAAGTGACTATATATATATATTCATATGTACACTCATATAAAATATGCTAATGTATAAAACAACTTCATTGTGCAAATACAGTGTAGACAGAAACATCATAATCTGTACAGTCAAAAGATCTCTGCTTTTATTAAAATCTTTGAGATTATCAGAACGATATAAACATCAAAATCCAGTTTCAAAGCCGTGTCTGCAAGCCTTATGAAGTTTATTCTCATAAAGAGAATACCTGTCGAAGGGTCACACTGATGTGAAAGCCCAGTGAGTTTGTCCATATTTGAGGCTGTGCCGTTCAGCTATATTAAAAGTGATGGTGATCTCGAATGCCTCTGTGGAACCTGATAGTGGACACACCTTCCCATTCAGATACAGTTACCCTCTGCCCTCTGCTCCCGTCCACTCACTGACCACCACTGCTCATGAACTTCGGGAGAGTGTGTGAGAGCCAGAGAGAAAGGAAAGAGAGACTGCATTCATGAATACATGTGTGTGTGTGTGTGTGTCTCTGTGTATGAGTCTGAGAGAGAGAAAGAGAAAGATGGAGAGAGTGAAAGAATGAGAGAGTCAGAAAGGGAACTGGAGTGTACGAGACACAGGGAGAGGAGGGAGGGGGGAAAGAGAGAGAGAGGCGGAAACAGGAAATAAAGACAGAAAAAGGAAATCAAGAAAGACAGAGGCCAGAGAGAGAAAGGAGAAAGGATAGAAAAGGCAGACTGTTTTCTATACATATAGTTATACATACTTATATATAGTTACATATAGTGATATATCTCCTCATATATGTGTATGTTTACGGTATCAGACCACAACTACTAGTATCAAGTAGTATTGATGTCATTTTGCGTGTGAAGGAACAAAGTGTGAGTCCACGTTGCAGGCCTTTCAAATTTGAGGGGTCATATTATAGTAAAACATCATTCCAAAATCCTTATCCACACATTAGAACTTTTAAGCACATTTACGCTTATGGTATTCAGCAGGCGCTCTTATCCAGAGCGACGTACATCAGTGCTCAACTAGTCCACGCTGGTTCTTTAACCTAAAATGCTAAACTTGAATTATCATTAACCAGGTTAATAACAGCTTGGTTACCAACCTAAACAACTCAAAAAAAAAGTCAGAGATTAAGGCAAAAGTAAGGAAGGCATGGAGTAAGAGTGTAAGTGCCCAAAGGGCTTTTTTTGTAGCTGTAATCCCAGTTACTAACATAAAACGTTACAGCTCTAAAGGTGTTGATAGAAATGTGCACAGAATGAGACACAAACAAACATGGAGAAAAAATTAAACACAGAAACCTGGAATCACCTGCTACATAGAACAATCTAGGAATGAAAGGAAGCATTTATACTGTGACAGAGGGGTGTGGTAATGAGCAACAGGTGTTTAGGATGTAACCCTGACAAGATCAGTTGGTTTAAACCAGTCGGAATGTTATTTGTCATCTCTGAAGTCATTGATGTGTGTGTGTGTGATTGTGTGTGGCAAATGAGCAGTTGTCATTGAACCTGCAGTATTTTGAACTGTGATTAAAGTAAACCAGGCGTCCACTGAAAATCGATGATAGCACCAATTCAATTAAAGCCAGAGGCGTCTTTATTTAGGAGGGTCTTCTTGAAAAAAGCCTTAAAAACATATTTGACACTGAAAACACATGCTTTTCTTGGTATACTATTTTTGCACAGCACAAGTTTTTACCACTTATCCATTTATTTCGGAAACCGGTTTTTATTCTTGTTCAACACTGGAAAGTGGTTGAGCAACTATAAATGAAAATAATGTCAAGCTTCCTTCATAACATGGAAAGAATCTGTAACAGTGCATGTCTGACATCCTATTAACTGGTTGTGTGGAGATAAAGAGTCAAATTCTAGACTGTCCTTTGACTTTAAATGCACTCGTTAACAGTTTCATCCCATTTATTGTCACTTAATAGCTCTTTCAATATCTAACACTTGTCTGGTGATTCACGAATATAAGTTACATTATTTTTTTTTATGAACTGTTAAATTATTTGTTAGCAAAAATATTTCGTGCATTTTTAGTCCATTTTAAGCGAGTAACATGCAAATGTAGAAAATCTCAGTGTGGGCACAAACCTTTGACTGGTAGTGTAAGTATTAGAAAAAAAATATATCTTGGCTGTACATTATGGTTTTCTACAATAAACAGAATAGAAGCTTCTCATAGCAGCGTTCTTAAATTGAAGTGAAAACAATATGCGATTACTAAAACACGGCCTCTCTGTGTCTGTGTCTATTAAAACAAATAGAAAGGAGCTCACTGGAAACAGGCAAGCATTACAAAAATCACTAAGCTGACCCCTGATTACAAATCTGAAGTCCCTTCAGACCCTTAATCTCCGATACCATCGGTAAAATACTCACACAGGAAATGGAGAAAGAACTAAAATATCAAGTTAGTGCCGGATTCGCTGTGGGTAAGAACTCTTGTGCATCTTCCTGACAGAGGCTGGGCAGTGGCCAGGCACCATGTGACACACGGACCAATCACGTGCAGAGGGAGGTCTCCGAGCGTCCAGCCATGTTGTTTTGGTCAAAAAGATGTCACTTTACTTCCAAACATCCTTTTGTTTGAAGTGTACTGTTGACCAAAGGCTCTGCATGTGGGTCCCTCACTACATTTACAGTTCTGCATACACTTATCCGGAGCTGGTTACAGATGTAGGCCAACAGCATTATGGCTCTTGTCACATTGGTGTAGAAGGGGGTGCTTGTTCAGACAAGCAAAAGACCCCCAGTGTGGCTTCTGGAGGGCATGAGTGCCTCCCACCATATTACACCAACTGCAAGTGCTGCATCAGAGCAGTGAGGATAATATAACAACAAAACTTAGGGTTCAGCTTCCTAGTAGTTACAGTGTAATTTATTACAATTACAAAACAATGGTGTCACATAAAAATGAACTTCTTCACGTGACATTTCTGAACTCGAACGTAAATCGTACTTTATTGTCTGCATAAACTATTTTTCATTTTGAAAAGAGAGTTTTTTATTGACACAGGCCCTTTAAGACAAATAACTGAAGAACAGGCAGATCGTTTAAAGAGTGAACAGCTACCATTCTCTATTAATCTTAAGTGTCATGTAAAAATGTATTTGTTTATGTGAGATGTCTAAATTAAGCAGTATATGGTATGTTATTATATGCATACGCTATTTTCTTTTCTTTTTAATGTGAGGTTTTAATGATATGGGCCCTTTAAGATAACTGAAGAATCGGTCTAGAGTTAACAGGTACTGTTCGCATATTAATCTTAAGACTTCATATCTAATACGAATCATTCGGCAACGACTGTGAAAGGACTTTGTGGCTTATGTAGTAATGGGAGAGGGGATTAAAGGGTGGTCCCTCATACAGGCCACAGTTTGAGGGGTTAACAGTGAGACTTTCAGGTTGAGTGAATTGTTGCCCTGCTTTTCCATTCTGGGTCTTCTCTTGTTGTTGGTCTGGGGTCAGTTTGGCTCACCTCTTCTCAGTGTTCATGCATCTGAAGATGCTCCGCAGTTCGCAGGAAAGAGAGAGAGAGAAGGGGGGGGGGTGAGCTGTAGAGTGAGGGAGCGTATGGAGGATGCTAACAGCAGCCCACAGCACAGCCCTGTGGAGGCTGGGGGGAAACACTCGACCAATCCGTCCCCTCAGAGTGAACACACACCACTGCAATCCTACACTAGCACACACACTTCTCACAGAGAGAGAGAGAGAGAGAGAGAGAGAGAGAGAGAAAGAAAGAGAGAAAGAGAGAGAGAGAGAGAGAAAGAGAGAGAGAGAGAAAGAGAGAGAGAGAAAGAGAAAGAGAGAGAGACAGACAGAAAGAGAGAGAGAGAAAGAGAGGGAGATGGGGGAGAGAGAGAGAGAAAAAGAAAGAGAGAGAGAGAGAGAGAGAGAGAAAAGGCATCCCCGAATTATCCTGTCTGTATTGTGGCTACATGTGTGAAACTTACACAGGTTAGTCATTACATGCTCAGATACAATTTACTAGAAGCATTTGATGATGGGAG
>JBBPCY010000082.1:21666210-21676988 GCA_037974405.1 Brachyalestes nurse | reverse complement strand
AGCATCCTCCTCCCAACACACTCAGAGTCTCTCCTCAGCATCCTTCTCCCAACACACTCAGAGTCTCTCCTCAGCATTCTCCTCCCAACACACTCAGACTCTCCAAACCAACATAATGTTGCTTCTCTGACTTTTCCTTCAGAAGGTCCAGGTTAAGCCGTCCCACTAATTAACTAATTCCTGTCCATCCTCATCTCTCCCAATGCAAACCTTAACATGTTCAACTCTGCCACTCCAGCCCTGCTTCCTGTCTTTTCCTCAGTGCTGCTGTCTCAAAACTATCAAACCAGACAATATAGATGGTCTCACTACCGCCTTGTACACCTTCCCTTTCACTCTTGCTGAAACCTGACTGTCACAAATCACTCCTTCCACTCTTCTCCTGATAACTTTGTTGCACAAACTTGTCAAACTTGACATTTCCAGTGACTATATCTTGACTATGACCAATATGAATGGAACTGACAAAATCCTGATACTTGTGGCCAGGTTAGTGTGAAATGAATATCAGATACTCTATGCAACTATTTTTAAAACTACCAGAAGAGTCATTTGAGCAAATCCTCAGGAGAACCATTTTGTATTCATTCACATTTGAAAAAGGAGATTTGTGAGTTTGAAGAATCTTTTAAGAATCTTAAAGAAAGGCAACATATGGTTCTATAGTGTTTATTCGATGATTCCTCTTGAACCTTTACATCATATAAATGCTTCTGAAACTTAAAATGTTCTTCACTTTCAGACAAAAACTCAAAAAGGTTTTTTAACAAAAACTGTCCTCCAAAGAACCACCACCATCAGTAAATAAACAAAAGCGCCCACTCAACAGTGACCCGTCATTTCCCAAAAAAAAAAAACCAAAACAGTAATGCTGAGCTGGTGCCCCCAAACTGATCATGACTGGGCCTAACTGGAAAAGGTGAGAACATTACTCTCCAATTCACTCCACTTCCTCTGGCACCACAGTTCTTTTCTGCAACGTTCCAAACCCCAACAGCCTCAGAGTGAAATCGCCAGTGCCGAATTGACTCCTACGGACCTGAACCAAATATGATTCAGCTCTGTAGGAGTAACTTTAGACTGCGGAATCAAATTTATCACTGGTGCTTTTACTCTGCAGCACGAGGTTGTTTGTGTGTGTTGGGTTGTTGTAACATGAGCTTCAGAAATCAGATCATAAAGGGTCATCTCCCTAAGCACAGAATTCTGCACTCAACACTTCATCACTGCTGAGGCTAATTACTGTTTTGCTAAGTCTCTCCGGCTACTATTGCAGCAATCCTTATTTTCCCCCCTTTCCTTCGTCCTTTTTTTTTTTCTTTTGCCACCGCTGCAGTGCTCCCAAATTGTCCCGACAGGAGACAACGGGAGGATCGCGGCATGAAGAAATTAAAGGCCCACGGAGCCCAAAGTGGTCATTAAACAGAGCAATACGCCAGCAAATCACACTGAAGCTTTTCTAACTCACCACTAGACGTCCTTCACGGGACAGCTTCGAATGTCACTTTCTTCCTCTAAACTCCTTTTGAATGTGGGCGAAACGGGTCATTTATAGGGCAGGGGTATACTGACCAAATTCAATAGCACAAGATATTCCAAACAGATCACAGTATCCAATTATATTTCAGTTTCATTATATTTATTCTAACAATTATATTTCAGCATTAATAAACGTACATACATTCTAAAGGCAGATGCGATATGCTAGAGAATGACTTATGATCCCGATATGTTATTGTATTGATTCAAGTTTTTAGTTCTGCTCATCTAAAATAATGGCACTAAATGAAGTCTTACACAGTATTGTAAACATTATCAGACAGAAACATCGTTTACAGAAAGGAAACATAAAACGTATTAAGCTTCTAGTAGCCAAAAAGGAGAAACATTACCAAAGATGATCAGGAAGGCGAGACAAATTATTACCCCAAATACTACATTTATTGGAGAAAGGGAAAAGATTCTTAACCTTAACCTTAAACATGCGTATCTATTGAAAGGCTTGTAAATATAAGGGATCAGGCACTGTGAGAATGCACAGTACCACAGCAAAAAGGCAAGAGGAGAAAGAAAGAGTTACGTGGGTAAAAAGGGCTACCCAGGGAGAGTTATGTGTGGTGAAGTGATAGATAGCTGAAGCGAGAGTGGATGGTTTGAAAACATGAAAAGAGATGAATTCAACAGGCATGCCACCCCCATGGTAGGAGTGGGATTTGGCAGCCCATATAAGGTCTTTCCTGTACCAAGAGCCAGCCATTAACTGACTACACTAAAGCATCTCCAGCTAGACTTAAATTTCAGTGTTTTCCAATCACATTAAAATCAAGCCTTAGAAATTTAGGATTACTACTTTCCTTTTGCAAATTTCCCGCCACTAATAAAAGGTTATTTATCTTACCTTAGCTATAACATTCAAATCTAATGTACAAGATTAAATAAATACTAGTTAATTCATTATATTTATGTTGAATTTACTTTTTATATATAAAGTTTGAGTTAGCTTCAATGTTCAGTAAGTCAATAAACTGGCAAAAATCTTGATATTGATTCTTATCACAAAACAAGACAGCACACACAAAAATAACATTTTATCAATTAAAATGATACTAATATATCCATTTTATAAACTAATGAGGGATTGGCTGAAAGTTATACAGTATGCAGTTTTAACAGAAGTTCTCATTTTGTTTCAGTGAAGATAATAATTCTTGCCACATTATAACACACTTTCGTTTTCACCCACAGTTACCTCAACTTCTGAGAGCAAAGGTGCTCTGTTTGGTATTTATGCAGATATTGACCTTAATAAAGGGATCAAATATAATCCAGATGGGACTGATTCACATTAGTTTTTTAGCCATGGTTATAATTAAGTTATAATAGTATCAGTTTCTAAACGTTCTAAAACAAAATTACTCTAAATTACACAATTTTAAATAGAGTGGTACATTATGACAAATTATCCTTTACTTCACGTCTTTGGACCTTTCTACAATGAAGCACGAGTGATTTAATAGAACACCGAGATCGGCTCAGTATCAAGAGACAAAAAATTAGTGCGTAGACTAATTAAAGGTTCCTAAATGGCTCTTACAAAATAGTGCCAACTACTACAGAACCTTTACTTTATGTGGAGGTTCCTTACACTCACACATCTCAAAAATAATTCCTTAAAGAACGGTCCTCTGAAAGGTTCCTTAGAAAACCAAAAGTGGTTCTTCAGAGACATCACTCCAGTTCATTTTTTGTCTAAGTTAAAGCAAACAAATATGAATGGCGACTGAATCACTCCGGCCTCTGATTTCCTTTGTCTCCTTTCTTGTGATAAATCAAGCGAAAGATCTCCATCTGGACTGAGCGCCCGTGATATCTGGCAGCTTCGTCTCAGAAATGGTCCACATTAGTGTAAGTTAATACAGTGGCTGAGTCGCTCTGTCTGGGCGATAGGAGAAGTTTCCCATGACTGGGGGTTGGGGTGGGGGGGTTTCTCCATTACTTGTCAAGCCTGACTCAGAACTCTCTTTTACTGGGCTTTGGATGTCTAGCAGGGTCTCATTACCTCACAAACAGACAACGGCCACTGACTCACCTAGGAAGGATCACTCTTGGAAAAGATGGAGCCTCAACAAATGCGTTTTATCACACAAATATTCAGACATGAACACATCCCACCACCATTCCACCTCTCTCTCTCTCTCTGTGAGGTCCTTTCCATGACTTGTGGAATTCATGACTAACCGTCTGATTCTTCCACACAGAAATCACACGCACCTTTCCTTCTTTCTCCCTCTCTCTCTCTCTCTCCCTCTCTCTCTCTCTCTCTCTCTCTCTCTCTCCCCCACGTCCCCTTTCTTTTTCTTTTCCGTACATAGAGAAAAATAATTGCCTTGACATTCCAGCGAGGTTACCCTTAACAATGCGAGCGACTGGCCACCAGTAACAATCCAGCAAGACTTGGCCAGCAAAACTATCCAAAGTATTTCTAAACTGGGAGACATTCTTCCTGTTATTGCTGGTCACTGGTTCCTATCTCACCTCGAGGACATGCCTGGGAGGGATGTCAAAGCGTCCTCCAGGCTCACTGTTTTAGAGATTACATGAACATGAAGGCATTCGGGTTGCACGCTACGAGCCAGACAGTGTCGGAGAGAGACGGTTTGGCCAGTCGGTGATAACAGGAAGCCGCTGGAGAACCCACACAATGCATTGACGATGGGCGAGTACAGTCGTCAGCAGCTATTCCTGCTATTATCTCCCTCACACACACAAACACTGGACACATATCAGCATTTCCACTAGATTTTCGTCCAGGTCGGGTGGCAGAGCCTTCAATCGAACACGTACAAGGCCGGGGCAGGATCATCACACTGAATTGTTTTTAAAAATGCAGTGAAAGAGCCACCAGGGGAACACACCCGGTTTCACATCCTCAACACACTGAGCTTTAAAGAAGTATTTAAAGAATTGGGACTACAGGATTTATTCACTGATTCGTCCACTATAAAATTCTCACACAATATAAATAGCAGCTGGTGTTTTTAAATAGCAAGGCTTCTACTGACAGTGACAATATATAACGACCTGTATGTATTAAGAAGGTTCAGCATCTAACCCTAAACCTCTCACCTTAATGCCAGTGACTCAAACCAATGGTTTTGTTCTTTCATTTTTAAAAAAAAGTGTGGTTTTTGCATTAGTGAGTCAGGACTATTATGTCGAGTCTGACATTGTAGGTTAACCCTATATTTAAGAAATATATGAAAGCGCACTCACTCATACACCCACACAAACAGACACACTCTTTCCTCTCCTCCTCTCAGGCGATGACGTCCTCCTCTGGATCAGACCCCATTGTGATAAAATTGATTGTCTCGCCGCCTTGCACTTAATCCACTGAATGACCTACTCAAGGGGATTGAAAAAGACAAGTCTAAATCACCGTGATTCATGTGCGCATCTGACACCACGGGCTGTCCCGGAGCGCGCGGCAGACTGCGGGGGGGACATGGGTGCGCCTCTGCCGAATGCGACCTGAAACTGGAGGCACGGCATCACCTGAATGGCTGTTCGCTTTTCAGAGGTCAAACCAGAGCTGTAAAAAGAGAAAAAAATCAGTAGCCAAAGTCGAACACTCTGCATAATTTTCTTGTGAACTTTCTCAATCTCAAAATGATGAAAATATTATCGTTTAAATGTTAGAACTGCCCTGTAATTGGCAATTCTCCATTTCTAAAAATGGTTCTATCATCGGAGGAAATAATGTGTGATCCGTGCACTTTGAAAGTGTGGTTCAGTTGATGAAACACCTCTGACCACACTCTGACCATGAGAGAAAGAGAAAGAGAGACAGAGAGAAAAACAGAGACAAAAATATGCACAAATGATGTTTGAGTTATTGCACTTTTAGCACCTGGAGTTTTTCAGTAAGAATCACACACTTTCGAGACAATAGCATGGCGAACATTTCAATAGATGTGTTGTTTTGGGCAGCAGCGTAGAACTACAGCTTTCAAAGAGTCTCTCTCCGTGTCTTGTGGATCGAAGAGTACCTGGAAAATTCTCTACAGCACCTTCACTTTCTGTGTTGTCTGTGAAAAGTGAGGAAAATAAAGTTTTTTATAATGTAACAACCATGAGGGTGATGGTGGTTGCACACTTAGGCCTAGGATAGCAAGATTATATTTGAGCAGGAAAGAAAGGTTTTCAGGCCTCTTCACAATATAAATACCAGATAATCTGATCTTTAATACTTTTTTAATAAGTTAATACGGTGGGTCATTCCCTCCAGGATCATTAAAGTGATTCTGATTCTGATTAATGCAAAGTTAATGCAGCTTATATGATACATATATATATATATATATTAGGGCTGGGAAAGTTAACACGTTATTATCGTGTTAACGCATTATTTACTAAACAATTATTTTATCGTGCGTTAACGCAGGTTTTTAAAAATCTTTTTATTTTGAAAGTTTGGTGCTTTCATCGCAGTAATGCGAGCGTTGAGCTTTTTAATAAGGACAAAAGTTATGGGACGCCTGACCCCCGTGAAAACCAGCCGACGTGTACAGTGCTCCCATTACTTTTGTCCATATAAGACGCCTGACCATTACACCAAATGTCACTTTAATAACACTGCATTCAGATACATAGAGTTTCATATGGAGTTGGTCCCTCTTTGCAGCTGCTATAGTGTTTCCGCCCCATGTGCTCTGGAGTTGAAATTCAGATTTAGAGACATACTGTGCGTTTCTGCACTCAACATGGCTTTATTTCAACTAGTAACTTTTCCAGCTAACAAGCAACATGACCAACCACAGTCCGGGAGGTAAGTTTGAAAATGAAACTAAAACACATTTCTACAGTGTTCCATTGGTGAAGACTGCTTGCTTAATAATAATTCCTTTAAGCAAAGTCCCTGTGTTACTTTTAATGATATAATACCATGAAGTTTTTTTTCAATCTCATGGATATGTCTCACTCTGACAGGCTCATTTTCCCACACAGTGTTCAGAGCATGTACCTGTTCACACATGCCAGCTCAAATGTTGCTGAGATTTGATTTCTCCGAACAGTACAAACCAGTGCACGGGAGTGTGGACAGCCAATCATTTGGGAAAAGCCAGACAGTTGTGGCCAGCTTTACTTACTATAAATATCAGACTCTGCATCGAAGTGTGGGAGAAGCATCTGAAACTGAGACTGTATGTTGGCGTAATGAGCCCAAAGCCATATCACCTCCTAAACATCCTGTAGTCTATTGCAATATTCGAACTAACGGCGTGGACCATGTAAACACTATAAAACATTATATGGCACTTTATGACAGGCTTGTTTGTCAGTAAATACATTTAAATACATTTTCCCTTCTATATATTAAAGCTCACCACCCACTAATCAGGTTTGTCTACTCTTCCCTGTTGAAACTGGCACAGAAAACCAAAGTGTTGCTCTGACAGCTGGAGTTTTCTGTCTTGGTCTCGTTTGATTTACTGGACATGGTGATGATTCCCTCCATCTTGTCCACAGGTCACCTTCAGCCTGTTCCCCATCACCGACTGGGCCTGTTTTCAAACAGTACAAACAGTCAAATGAACCATGACTAACAAATTAGCCCCCGTGACAACACATCCACAAATCACCCCTTCGCAGAGGTCGTACCGATGCCAGTGTGTTTGCAGCATGAAAAGTGAGGCGTGTTTGCAACATCTGACTCCACTTCACACACTGAACCCTGGCAGCTGCCGCTACCACTGCTACAACACACACACATATACACAACCTCACTCCAATTTCCAGCCGAGCGAGGGAAAAGTATTGAAATAAATAAAAAGTCTTTGCCAAAAACATTTTCGCACACCTAACGGTCATGCACAGTCGTCCTTGAAATTGCAATATCCACAGCGACGATAGCTTGAACATAAATGCAAAGTTTAGCGCTAGTATTGCTGCCATTTCAAGAAAGAAATCAGATATTTTATGCTTAAATGTCTCGTTATATCTAGCACAACATGATTACTAAAAGAAATGATGCTCTATTATGGTGCTGTATTTTGGTGGGATACAAATATAACTGAAACTACAGCTGCTACAGCTGGCCCAGCAGAACATGTTCTTCTAGTAGGATCTGTTCCTAGATAATGGTGCAAAAAATAAAGGTCTTCATACTAAAATGACTTTAAATTAAACTCCCTCTACCATCTAATTCTAACCTGAAGGTTTGTCCCAGATCATTAAAATGTTTAAATGTGATTACATCGTGTTGCAGGCTGTAAACGATCTATTTCATTATCCTGGATAAGATGTGTCCTAAATAAGCGATAAATAGAAAACATGTTAATGAGAGGTAGCTGGTGAGGTAAATCGTTAAGAAATTGGATTGAATAATAGTTGTGCAATTGTTTCGGCATCTTCATGAGGATCCCAATAAAGACTTTGAAGGCCAGTCATCGGGGTCCCTCCCAAGTGGTTGCCACCTTCCTCAATATCCCTTGTACTTTACAGTCTACCCCCTTGAAGTAGCAGTTCAGAGTTTGTGGCCTCAGTCGTTCGTGGATTTTTTTGTTCACGTAAACTCCCACAAATTCGCAGAAGCTGCAAAAATCCTCTGCATTTTATTTTTGCTTTTTCCATGGCAATAAAGATTTTTTCGTGCATTTTAGTACTAAATTATTAAGAAAAATATAATTTACTAGTTTTGGAACATAAATTCAGCTACATCTCCGTACTGTCAAGAGAACAAAAAGCAACTGTATACGAAAACACGTCTTGAGATGGTGAAATGCCGCTGTACTCAGAGGCGGGATGTTTGAAAGTAGCCAATCCAAAAATGTTATACATTTTTCCTTGCTGCTGATTGACTGCTGCCCTGTGGCACATCCCTGGCAGATGCAGTCCAGCATTCCCACATCATAACAGTTTCCCGCATTTTTTTAAATGATATATTAAGCTGAGTTTAAAATTGAATTAAAGTTTTTGGGGAGCATATTAGAAGGCATATTTAGGATTTGCGCTAAAAAAATTGGCATTTGACCTAAAGGCCAAAATTTAATAACTTGCACTAGGTTAGGAGTAGGAAGTCATTTGAGATTCAGCCTTAATTGCATTAATTGAAATGCAAAGACAATTTCTTACCGCATCGTTTGGGAATGTTTACACGGCTCAGCTAGCGTTAACTTTTTACATGATTCTGCTAACATTAGCTGAGTTTGTTTGGTTAATTACAGGTAAATACAGCTCCGGAAAAAAATAAGAGACCACTGCAAAAATGTTCAGTCTCTCAGGTGTTCTCTTTTACAGCTGCAAGTACTGAACTGAACAGTTTTGCCTTAATTTTTAAGAACTGCTGACTATATTTCTCCTAATTTTCAAAATATTGTTCTTTAAAGCAAAGGAAATGATAATACATCAAACTAAGAGAAATGATGCAGCGTTTACGGAACTTACTCTTGTTCACTATTAAACAAAATGGCAGTAATTACCTTTGATGTACGTCCAGTAGTGTTTTGCCACCCAACTGGTCACATTGCAGCAGGAGAGTGTTTTTTTTTACCTCGTTAAATAAAATTTTATCACCTAATAAGTACCTCATAAAGCAGAATGAGCTGCTTGTGTAGGAATTTAACAGACACTGGCATGGAATGGTTGTCATACTGATAGAGATGCTGATTTAAAAATAAATTGGTCTCTTATTTTTTCCAGAGCTGTATGTTAAATGTTTTACTATGATGCTATAAACTGATTTTCAAGTAGCTCAGGGAACAGAAGGAGGCTCAAACTGACAACAGCAGATGTCAGACCTTGGCAAATGGTATTCCAAAAACTACAAAGGGATGTAAATCGAGGAATTGCGGTACATCATAACTAGACTCAGACATTTTGACGAAAGTGGAAACGTTGTCTGAAGGCTGGAATTGCTTGAAATCTCCAGTTCCTTGTCAGTGCTAAAGGAACACCATGCTCATAATCCTCGCTCCAAACATCAACAATTGTGGAGTAGAGAGGGCCAGCTACAGAAGGGAACATATTGCATTATTACAGGGCAGTCATTTTCTGGGTGGCCTGAGGCGCTGCCATACATCAGAAAGAAACACCCTCACACTCCTGCAGCTTCCTCTTCTGCTGCGACTCACTGCTTTAATGCGTTTCACGCTGCACACACAAACACCAATCAGGTAACAGATGCACAAGCATACATTAGCTCCATCAATCTCTTTCGACATACACAGGCACACACTCTCCAGGTAGTAGATAATATCTTACAATTGAATTAGCTGAAGCTTCATATGCAACCTGTTGAGAAGATGATCCCCCCTGAATCGTAGCGCAGGTGTCGTCTTATAATTTTCATGCTTATTTCCAAATCAAAGTTTGGATATTGTAACATTGTACGTTTCAAAATGTATCGTTCCAGTCCTGTATGCTCCAGTCCTCAAACTCATTTTCACCTAATCATGGTTGTGATGTCACAGCCATGATCCCATTTATATCGTGTCCTCCAAGCATGGGTGAAAGATTAATCGTTTTTAAATGAAAATCTCACTTTGAGTGTAGCAATCAAGTCACAAGAGATGACGTCTATTAATTAGATCCAATGTTATTTAAATGGTGAGTTGTAAGGAGAGTAATTAATAACACAGTGCTCATGAACTTGCAGGCTAGTGCACATTCAGTGCTGAAGTAGGAAAAATGGAAATGTTATACACCCAATTTAAGGAGAAGGCCTGGAGTTGAAGCTATATGAAATAATTGCATTTCAATTGCAGTGTTTATCCCCCCACCGCCCCATGATTGTTCAGACCTATTCGATTAGACTACTAGGACATATATTAGCAAATTTGTTTGAAAGTATCAGGAAAAACATTAAACTGTGGGAGTTCATAGTCAGAATCAGGGAACTTTATTGATCTCAGACAAAATATGGAGTCAAAACTCTACAGAAAGTAGTCTGAAAAAAAGTATTTTGTTTCTAGTTAACTCAAATAGAGCATACCATAAGAAATTGCGCATCTGGGCAGCAGTAGGTTGTTGCATAGATTATTGTGTGAGTGTGTGACGGGGGGGGGAGTTATAGAGTCTGATGGGTGAGTGTGTGACAGGGGGAGGAGTTATAGAGTCTGATGAGTGTGTGTGTGACAGAGGGAGGAGTTATAGAGTCTGATGGGTGTGTGTGTGACAGGGGGAAGAGTTATAGAGTCTGATGGGTGGGTGTGTGATGGGGGAGAAGTTATAGAGTCTGGTGGGTGTGTGTGACAGGGGGAGGAGTTATAGAGTCTGAT
>JBBPCY010000082.1:21646621-21657961 GCA_037974405.1 Brachyalestes nurse | reverse complement strand
TACTTTAAGAAATCTGTGGGTGTGTTTTCCAGTCACTATATGGGAATCTTTTTCTCACCTCTGTCCTTAGGGGCAACCCCTCCACTCCTCCACCTCAATAAATGCAGTCCTAATTCAAACCATGTGCTGCCAAATTGGAAACATGGATTTTAAACAGAGCATTTGCTTTTTCACACTAATGCGTCCCAGGAGACATTTTCAGCCAACCCAGTTATGTCAGAAAGATGGACAGGGGGCACCGGTGAATGTACGTAACCTTTCAATTAAAGACCCTCTCAAAAGACGTACGCGAACACAGCCTTGCTAATACAGTGTAAGGTGTTGCTAGACGTTTCCCTTCCCTGCTGGTCTGAACTCAGGCTGCGTTTTTTCTCCAGGAGTTTGAGGAGTTTGGTGTTCTCCAGATCAGTGCAACAGGACAACCTTTAACCAGAGATCAAATTATGGACTGAACTGTATAGAGACTTCATAAAACGCAATGTATCATGTAATGCCTACTTGACAGGGTATACATTCTGATTAGGCAAAATAAAATACCTTTATGTTGATCCAAGACCATTTGCTTCTCTCTATCAACATAGTATATTAACAAAGATAATTTACAAAACATTAATAATAGACAGAAACCACCTGTTTCTATTTCTACTTTTCTTGGCATTTAAAATGAAAATGTCCTCACTTTTTTAAGTGAAAGAGTTTCATGGAGTACGCAAACAACGTTAAAGTATCAACACATACTGTTCACTCTAGTCCATGAAGAGAGTGAAAATCTGCAACTCATTTACATAGTTTGTAAGTAAATAACAACATTTTCATTTATTTAGCCCGATTCTAAACCATAGCTAAAGCAAGTGCTTTACAGTATTAACATGTAATAATAAAAAGCACAGAAATAAGTGTGCGTAAAACATACAGAAATGATAAAACACCACAAAGGATAAAGACAACAAAATACTGGCACACTACTGACTCACAGCTCAAGAAGGCTTAAAAATAAAACAGTTTTTTTAAGCCCCCTCTTAAAAGTGCTAAAGAAATCAGGCAGCCTAATATCAAAGGAAGGGTTGTGCCAATCCTCCTAGCTTCAGTTTAGTTCTTGGAACTAGAACCCTTGGTTAAAAGCTCTCAAAGGCCCGACACTCATTTAAGGCCTGTTAGATGAGCACCAGCAATTTCAAATCAGTTCTAAACTTCACTTGCAACTAGTGAGGAGATGAAAGCACTGGACTAGCATGCTCTGTGCAAGCAAATTAAGCATTAAAATAGTCTAAGTGAGATGACACAAAAGCATGAATAATCCTTTCTTTGTCCTGCAAGAACAAAATATGGCTAGATTCCTTAACTTGAAAAAAGGACTGAACAAGTCAGAACTTGTTTCTTTACATGCAATGCAATATTTAACTGTGAATCAAAAATAACACCCACATAATATATATATAAAGAGTGACTGATCATTTTGGAATTCTTGCGTACAAGCAATTGTCAGCTTATTTCTTCCTTCAGGGTGTGTTCTAGATTGTTGTAAAGAGGCTATTGTTTAGTGTCTTCTTAAAAAGCCCTGATTGCTTCGTACATTGTTACCTGTGGTGTGCCTCAGGGGTGTATTCGTGGTTCAATTTTATTTTCTTTTTAAATGCTTCTCTTTGTTTTTTAATGACACATTTTAATATTTCTTTTTGGCCCCTATAATTGACAAAACCATTATACCTGCCTGCCATTGATGTTTCTAGTGTTACTACTGCTGTGACAAGATAAGAGATTGATTGACATGTTACCCTGACACAATTACTTTAAGCTCCTCACACAGAATGACCTCAACATCTCATTATGACATCATCTTTTCTAGCCTCAGAGACAGAGAGGCGGGGAGGAAGAGGGTCTTTAAAACTTCCCCTCTACCGTTTTAAAGCAGTTTTTTACCTAGTTTTTACTGTATCTGTAGTGAACAATCGATTTTGACATGTTTCTCTATACTTAGTAAAAGATGTTATACGACTGAAACAGCCTCCAATTAACATCCTTTCTACATCATCTTTTCTGAATCCAAGTAAATTATTGTATGTGGTCATCAAAGGTTGCAGATGCAACAGATAGAGACGGCTGAAAAACTATTTATTTTGCTTCATTGTTGTTAGAACAAAACAGGAATGTCCATGCACCTTTACTCATTTCAAGAAAAAGGGGTAAAAGGGCAGGTTTTACATCTACAAGTAGGGTTCATTAACAGACAAATCATACGTCAAGGTTTATAGACCATAGAGGTGTGAAAACAAACCTCCCCAGAACATGCCTCAAAGGACTGTGGAAAACACTGTTTGCTGTCTTTAAAGTGGCTGAAAGACTAAAGAATATCGGACATTAGACCAAATTCAACGTGGCAGTTCAAACAAGTCTAAATGAACAACAGAACCCAGTGTTATTAGACCTACATTGCAAGAAAACTATTGGTGCATATAAATCAAGCGCCCTATACTCACACAGAGGACTAACTCTGTATTTAAAGGAACGCTCCTGGTCTGGTCTGATACATTCGTGTTGTGGAAGAGAAGACACCAGGATGCACTATGGGGAAAAAGGTAAGTTGCTCTGGACAGTGTTCTGCTGGGAAATCTTGGATACAGCATTCATGTGGATGCTACTTTGACACAAACCACCTACCTAAACATTGCTGCAGACCGAGTACATCCCTTCATGGCAACAGTATTTCCTAATGGCTGTGGCCTCCTTTAGCAAAATTATTTGCCCTGTAAAACACACAATAAAAACTGTTCAGGAATGGTTTGAGGAACGTGACAAATAATTAATTTGACCTCCAAATCTAATCTAATCTACAGGATGCACTGGACAAGCTAGTCTGATACATAGAGGTCTCACCTCACAATTCACATTCAGGGTATTCAGCAGACACTTTTATCCAAAATAACTTCCATTCCCTAACTACAGGGGACAGTCTCCCTTTGAGCAACTTGGGGTTAAGGGTCTTGCTCAGGAACCCAGTGGTGGTGTACTGAAGGTAGGATTCGAACCCATGACCTCTTGGTCCAGAGGCAAGTATCCTACCCACTAGGCCACAACCACCCTATTTACATGATATAAAAGATCTGCTGCTACAGTTTTGGAG
This sequence comes from Brachyalestes nurse, assembly GCA_037974405.1. Classification (NCBI taxonomy): domain Eukaryota; kingdom Metazoa; phylum Chordata; class Actinopteri; order Characiformes; family Alestidae; genus Brachyalestes; species Brachyalestes nurse. The sequence goes on along the minus strand of JBBPCY010000082.1, from coordinate 21,654,840 downwards.
CTAAATACCATAGAACATCTTCAGAGGTCTTCTAAAACTCCATGTCCATACATCTGTTTTGACGGCATAAGGGGGACCTACACAATATTGGGCAGATTTGAATGCTATGACTGATCAGTGTATGTAGATCATTTCGAAAGAAAACATACCAAAGCTATGTCATAAAACAATCATAGGAGTTCATTCTCTGAATCACAGTTTTGTGAACCCTATTTTTCTCACTCTTATAATTATTTTTCTCCTTAGGTCAGTCTTTGGGTTTATGCTCATGTCAGAATTTAATATGACTGTTTTCCTGTACACCTCTTAATCCCTTTAAAATTAAACACGCTGTTTTGGTTACTCTGCATTTAAGACTAATGTCATCCCTGTTCTGACTGGCTGCCCTAATTCAAAAATCAGTATGAGTTAAAAAAATCTATATAACTGTGAAAATCCTTGTAAAGTGATAGGCTGCTGGCGGGTATAGGTGCGTGTTTGTGTAAAAAAAACAAATCAAGGGAAATTCAGGTTCCTTGCAGAGATTAGTTCCAACATGCCACACCCTTTACACTAATCTTGATCTGATCCAGCTCATCCAAGACTTCTGGAGTTGTTCATTCGCTGGAGGAGGTGAGGTAGATTGTGGTTGGAACTAGACGCTGCAGGAAAGCAGATCTGCAGGATCAGGGCTGGTGACATTGTTTTACTACAAGCCTCACAAACAAAGAGGAAGACTAAGTGGAATCAATGAACTGATGAGAGACTGACGGACAGGTTGCTCTGACCCACTTGCTTAATCGTCCTTCACAGGAACCGCAGGATGACCTCAACATTGCTGAGAGAGAGAGAGAGAGAGAGAGAAAGGGAGGGAGAGATGCATAACCTTTTCAGCAACAATGCTTCTGACCAATTTCAGTCATTTAGATCACAATCTCTCTCTCTTTTCTTCAAAATAAACCAAGAAATGAGTAACACTACCACTCTGGAAAGCAAAACCAAATCTAATGATGTGACTTTAACATTTACACCATATAAAACACATTTGGAATAAACAGATAAAGCTAACACTAACTCAGACTGACACTGAAACTAGACTGGGTGAGTGAAACTGAGTGTTTATTTACTATGTAAACATGAAACCAAACCTCTCTCTCTCGTTCTCTCTCTCTCTCTCTCTCTCTCTGACACACACACGCGGTTGTTTTAATACAATATAAAACCTTGTATAAAACCATTTATTGTTTGGTTATTGTATGTCATTATGTCCAAGTTATTGATTTTTTTCAGATTTTTTTTCAGAAAGACAAAATAGAAAACATACAGAACTGGAAGCTTTGCAAATAGTTTCAAAACACTTATTCCAGCAATAAGCATTTTTTTCAGTAAAAACACTATATAACATTAGTAAACATTGTGCATCTAAAGCATACACATATCACACTAATAAACTGTATATTAGTATTTAATGTTTCAGAAATGTTTGGTTCCATGTTTGATTTCATGTGGATGCCACCAGCCACGGCTGTACAGACGGGGATGTTCAATTCCATCATTAGCACACATGATTCGCAAATTTAATGAAAGGTTGATTTGTCACAAAATCACTTCTGATTGTATTTATGTTACTTGCATTTATTGTAACATTCGTGTAATATTGTAATACTATCTTTCTAGCCAGATGAATACCCAGTTAAATAGATTTTTAAATATAATTTTCTTGGGTGCCTAGACTTTTGCACAGTACTGTGTATTTAACAAGAAATAATACAGAAGCATCAACAACAAAACATGATATAAAAAATTCAGCATTCCGTGTGTCCACACTGTGCCTTTATCACAGCTTGTGTTCTTTGAGGGATTTTTTTTTTCTTCTGCAGAGATTTTTTTTCCTGCAGAAATTCTCTTAGAAGTTGTTTTTAGTTTCTGCTTTTCACCCTTCAGGTAACTGCAGATTTACACTCATTAGAAAAATCTTACTCCACATCTCAGATGTCCAGAGTCAGTGTTCTAGTAAAGCAAAGATTAAAGCATGATTTCCCCCTCTTTTGCAAAAATGCTGTATATCTGATTTGGACAATTCAGGCCTTGCATTGTTGTTGGAAGTCCCATTTTTCAAAACTCCTCTCTGATTTCCTCAGAAACCTCTTTTCCTCACATTTTAGAATCCTCTTTTACTCAGAAACCTCTTTTCCTCACATTTAAAAGGAAAAAAAAAACGCAGCTGGGGTGTGTGTGGGTAGTTACTTGTGTAGATTTTAGTGTCTCTTTAAAGAGGACCATAATGTCAGTGAGAGCTTTGGGAGCACATTTTGTTGGGAAAACAAATCTGTACATGTTTCAGTTTAAGAAGTCTTAAATGTCAGTAAGTGCAAAAAGAAAGTGTGGACAAATTAAACTGACAGATTTGATAATATACTTCGTCTTGGATCTATATTTGTCATTTTTATTTTAACCATTTGAAAGCTAGTAAAAATGAATAACTTAATTGTCATAAGAATGTTCTAAGCCTACCCTCACATTCCTAATTTAAAAAAAACAAAAACAAAATATTGTATATAAAAGCACCTTACAGAAGTGGGCCCTGTTTTTTTATTTTATGTAATTTAATTTTTGTTTTTTAAATTACATACTCATGCACAAAATAATTCAGGCCTTGGGAGAAAAACAAGCTGCAAATCACATATCCTTTTCATTTAAAGAGTAACAAAACACACACACATCTCGTCTTGGCTGCAGATCGACAGTGCGGCCCATAAAGCTCTGCTAAAGGCCGTCCACCATTTTGCGGACCTTCGCCGCTTGTTGACTCCAAACACACGGCCGCCCATACGCTTCCTGTTTTCTTATGCAGACACTTAGTCAGAGTGGAGTCAGCCACGCATCTGGTGGGAAAGGAGCGACTAGAGCACATTATGAACAGAGATCGCGGGAAAAGACAAGAACAATTTCCTTTGAATGCTGATTTCGCAGCTCCACGGCCTTAAAGTGACAGCTCTGTGAAAAACGGCTAAACTGGCTAAAAACAGTAGCAGCTTTCAGTAGCCTGAACTGTGTACGTACTTCTGTTTTTGTCCATTTTTACAGAATACATTCTTGTAGAAAATGTCAGAAAGCCCTTAAACGGGTACTGAGTACTTAATTATGGTTCAAGGATTATTCAGGCCTGCAGTTTGACCAATTCATAATGTCGACTTTATCTTAGCTACATTAGCCTTGTAGCTCCAGTGCAAAACTACAAAAGCAACTTTTATACACCAAACATGTCTAACTGACCACACTTGGCGTGGGGGGTTGGGGGGTTGGGAGGGAAAGACAGTGAAATTAGATTTTTTTGTAGAATGTAGAACTGCAGGTCTTAAATAACCTCACCCTGACACTTTATGATATACCGATATGTAAAAATAGACAAAGCGTAAACTACATAACTATAGACGTTAGTAGCAGCTATCTCGAAAGCTTGAGTTTTATCTGTACTCTTGTCCCTTATACATGGAAAAAATAAATATATTTTCTATCATTTTGATTTTTCACCAAATGTCACTTTAAGGTCATTTTGCATGCATCTGATATGAACAAGGATGAATAAGAGATGGCAAAAAAGTTTATAATTCTTGTCTTATACTTACTGATAAAGAATGTAACTCTCTTATCTGGTCTTTTTGTTTGATATCCTTGCTTTACCACAAGAGACGCTTTTAAAAAATGTGTGAATATACCAAAGAATGACGTGTCAAATAAAATACCTAATGACTAATTGAAAAGAATTTCTAAAATTAAAGTAAAGTCAAAGTGCGGATTAGTGGAAGCGTGACAAAAAGGTGGGAGTGGGTTGGGGGGGTTTGAGAAAATCACAAGTTTCCCATGACTTCATTCAATGCATATTTGGTTTCAGAGACAAAGAACGTGACTAGAAGTAAGATTACCCTCGTCAGGGCCTATTTTTAAGCCTTCTCGATCTAAAAATAACCCCATTAATTCATTTTTCTTTTTTGTTAGCGAGTGGAGCAGCTGGGAGGGCAGAGCGTGGGCATTGGGGGTTTTGATAAGATCGTGCTGGGGTGCGTCACCCTCTTGTGTGATTTAACGATGAGTCACACAGAGAAGCTTAAGCCTGCAGGAAAGTCCCTGAGCCAAAATACAGTAGAGGGTCTATAGAGCTAGACCTGGAGGTAGCAGTCTGGGGGCAGATGGACTCATCCACACACACACACACACACACACATTAAAGTTGTCTGACAGAAGTTGTCAGACACCAAGAATTAAAAGCAGTTTCTTCTGTTGCATCTGAAATAAACCCGTAAACAATTACTCTCTGAAAAACAATAAAGCAAACATAACTCCAGTCTTACGGGTGGATTTGCTCAGTTTAAAGGTAGAGTTTGTTTAAAAAAAAAAAAATATATATACATACAATCTAAAAAATATTTCATGGATGTATTTTCATCCTTATGATAAATATAGACCCCAAATCAGCCAAGTTTAGCGTCTTACGTTTTCCACTTCTGAGTGTAATGTAGTTAACAAATAAAAGTTGCCTATATTTCAGCAACTAGCCTCAACCTGGAGGCCTAAATCGCTACACATTGGCCTCAAATGCCACCTATTTGTTAAGTAATTTCAAATAAATTTCAAATAAATTTGCTTTCAGCAGTTTACAACACTTCTTCAGGCTTCTACTTCTACTATGGCTGCCACTACTATTTGTAGCTGTATGACACTGACACCACATAAACAAGTGAGATTAGTTCACAATGCTGCAGGTGTGTGATGACTTAAGTTCGGCGTTTGCATGGTATTATTCGGTGTATGTGCTGTCCTTGTTGCATCATCTCAAAATGAAAGAGGCAAGCGAGACACTCGACCTGTCTTAGCTGATCGAAGCAGGCAGAAAGAGAAACGAGAGTGGAGAGAGGGAGAGTGAGAAAGAAGAAAAAGAATCACATCACACCTCATCACACCACATACAGAACCAACTAAATCTTCATTTTAATCATCAGTTTTCAGCGGCCGTTATCACCATGCCAGCTTTCGCATGACCCCATGCCATCAGCCACTGCCAACTGCAGCATGACTGTTTAACACTAATTCAGCTACGAGGAACAGAGCAACACACAGCACTGCCCTGCTGCACAGTCTCTGTACTGAAGAGAGTGACTGAGAGAGTGGGAGACAGAGAGGGGGAGAGAGAGAAGGAGACACAGAGAGAGAGAGGGGGAGACAGAGAGAGAGAGACAGGAGGGACAGAGACAGAGACGCAGCGAGACAGAGAGACAGAGAGAGGAAGACACAGAGAGAGAAGGAGAGAAGGTAAAAAGAAATAAAGGGAGAGAATGAGAGAGAGAAGGGAAAGTGTGTGTGTGTGTGTGTGTGTGAGAGAGAGAGAGAGAGAGAGAGAGAGAGAAAGGAAAAAGAAAGCGAGGGGAGAGCAAAAGAGAGGAGACAGAGAGAGAGAAGGTGACAGAGAGCGAGAGACAGAAACAGAGACGCAGAGAGACAGAGACACAGAGAGAGAAGGAGACAGAGAGAGACAGAGACAGAGACGCAGAGAGACAGAGACACAGAGAGAGAAGGAGACAGAGAGAGAGAGACAGAGACAGAGACGCAGAGAGACAGAGACACAGAGAGAGAAGGAGACAGAGAGAGACAGAGACAGAGGCACAGAGAGACAGAGACACAGAGAGAGAAGGAGACAGAGAGAGAGAGAGACAGAGACAGAGACGCAGAGAGACAGAGACACAGAGAAAGAAGGAGACAGAGAGAGAGACAGAGAGGGAGATAGAGAGAGGGAGAGAAGGTAAAAAGAAAGAAAGGGAGAGAATGAGAGAGAGAAGGGAATTGTGTGTGTGTGTGTGAGAGAGAGAAAGAGAGAGAGAGAAGAAAAAGAAAGCGAGGGGGAGAGCGAAAGAGAGAAGGAGACAGAGAGAGAGGGAGACAGAGAGAGAGAGAGAAAGACAGAGAGAGAGGAAGAGAAGGGAAAAAGAAAGAAAAATAGAATGAGAGAGAGAAGGGAAAAGAGTGTGTGTGTGTGTGTGTGAGAGAGAGAGAGAGAGACAGAGAGAGAGACAGAGAGAGAAAGGAAAAGAAAGAAAGAGGGAGAGAACGAGAGAAGGGAAAAGAAAGAAAGAGGGAGAGAACGAGAGAAAGAGAGAGAAGGGAAAAGAGAGAAAGAGCGAGAGAGTGAGAGAGAGAGAGAAGGGAAAAGTGCATGTGTGTGTGTGTGTGTGTGTTTGTGAGAGAGAGAGAAAGAGAGACAGGGTGAGAGAGAGACAGAATGGAATTAACACTAATTCTACAACGAGGCACAGATCAGCACAGCACTGCCCTGCTCCACAGTTTCTGTACTGAAGAGAGTGAGCAAGAGAATTAAAGAGCTTAAGAGAAAGAAACAGAGTTAGATGTCTTCAGAATTAAAGAGAGAGAGCAATTGAGGTTAAAAGAAAGTATGTTTGAGAGAGTTGGAAACTAATTGTAATTCTAGTACACAAATTCTACACTGAGACACAGAAGAACACACACGGCACTGCCCTGCTGCACAGTTTCTGTTGGTTGTAGGGTTATAATTCAGCTGTGCTAGTTTTGGTTCGTAGTGGTCGACCTTGGTAAAGAAAATCTTCAACCATTCACCCCAGACATCTGTTAAAGTTATGGCCTGTGGTTAATCAGTCAGTACCTGCTGCAGTATGCTGGCGGTTGTTATGGGTCTACAATTGAGTTTAGAATTTAAGTCCTTTTTCATGTGGTAATGACTACAGCTACAGTGAAATTTGAAATCCTCGCTATAGCAAGACCTCAGAGACCTAATGCTTAATACAGACTGCCCAATCCTTAAACAGGCCCACCCTAAAGTGTCATTCAGGCTGCACCACTAAATTGAACATGAGTTCAGTCACTGCATAACATCATGTTTCTAACTTCAAATACCATGCTACTAGGTTGTTGTTGCTAATCAAAACTATGCAGTTTAGAAACAGGAATGGGGTTAAAATCATGCTAATGTTAGCTTGATTACATGACAAACCCACACACCCCTTATCAAAGGATGAAGACCTGCATCTAGACTTTTCTCTCAGCTTTTTATCACTGAAGTGGTGGAATGAATGAATGAATGTAGAACGAGACCCTGACTGTCTTCAAATGGAGACTGAAGACCCCCCTCTTCACTGAACGCTTAGGACAACAACTATGAGTTCATGTCATACTAACTTAACTAACTTAAATTAAATTTCCCAAGTAACTTAAAAAAAATACTGTTTTCTGTGTGTATGTGTGATCTGATAGGGCCCTGGCGGAGAACTAACATCTTTTCTGGAAGAATCTTAGTCCACCAGCAGCTCTTACCCAGATAACTCTATGGTATTGACTCAACATTGAATTATGGTTAAATGCATTGATTTATGTTCAGTGTTGAATTATCAACGTTGAAACTAAAACAATTTTTGGTCAGATTTTGAACACTGAACATTCGATGGTAACAAAACCTTAATACAACATTGATATAAGGCGACTTTTTCAACTCTGAAAATAAGATGCTGAATCAACATTGACATTACTGAAAATATCCAACATTGAAAGCACCTCTGCCAAACAAGCGTTGAAACAGTGTTGAATCCATCCACAAATGGTTGATTTTCAAAGTTGAACAGATGGCCTTCTCTACATGCAAGATCAGTGCTGGATCAACACTGAAGATCCTCTTTGTCTGATATGGAATCAATGTCATTTCAACGGATGTGTGCTATCTGGGTAGTTTAAGTTGACTAGTCTAAGGCACGTGATTTCTCATGGACTACAAAACACCCTCTGGAAAAAAGCTTCTGCCGAATGCCGTAAATGTAAATGTAAAATGTTTTCAAAGCTAACAGTGGGACCCTCAGCACAAATTATGAATGGACTCTAAAATGTCTGTATTCTAACAAAGACTGAGCACTTCAGGTTCTCATGATGCTGAATGTCATTTCTGAAGTAAAATGGCTGTAAAAGAATGCTTTTGTGGACGGAGTACGGACAGGTCAATTGGAGAAAACAAAGAAAGGTTCCATTAAAGGAAAAAAAGAAAGAAAGAAAGAAAAAAAGAAACGGGTGTATTCAGTGATTCATCATATGCAAAACATCAAATAGGGAGGTTGAGACAAACAGACCCCCCACCCAGAAGGAGAGGGGCTCCTTTGAGCTACGCATACCACACACACACACACACACACACACACACACACACACACACTATGGCCGCCTGTCTG
>JBBPCY010000082.1:21623398-21646521 GCA_037974405.1 Brachyalestes nurse | reverse complement strand
ACACACACACACACACACACACACACACACACACACACACACACACACACACACACACACACACACACACACTATGGCCGCCTGTCTGGCATCACATCAGAGGATGGAGGGAGGGTAGAGGTGAGGAAAATAACGGAAAAAAGAAAGAAAGGAACAAAGGAAAGGCAGAATGCCTGGGAGAGAGACGTGGTAAATATGACCTATTACAGTTACAAACCTGTTCAGGTCATCACAAAGACTCGCCGCCTGCTGCCTGCCTTTGCATTACATTAGGAAAGAGAGGGAACACAGGAGGAGACTGGAAAGCTAAATCCTGAGCTAAATTCACACAAGTACATGAGATTCCTATGGTATGAGAACCTCCGAATTCTATTTTTCCCGTTACTTTTTTATATATAATTTAAAAGGTTATGGTCACAAATATTAACATGCAATGTTATAATAATGACCTGCTGTTAAAATAACATATATTATAATGTGTTACAGACAACTAACAAAGTAAACATGTTTATTAAAAGGCATTAAAAGGCAATTAGAGGGCAGACTAAATGAGAGAGAAGGAATAAAGGCCGAAAGAGAGAGAGTCACAGAAGAAAGTGAGCGAGAGAATAAAAGTAGAGAGCTGAAAGAAGAGAGCAGAAAGAAAGAGACAGAAACAATGAGAGTGAGTAGAAAGTAAAAGCAAAGAAAGAAATGAGAGTGAGAGAAAGAAAGGTGGGATAGAGAAAATGAAGACAGCAAAAAGAAAGATAAGAAAAAAAAGAAGATAAGAAAGAACTGTATTTATCACGAGGGAAATTCATAAACATGCTCAATGCAACAAGAGGAACAAAGAAGTGAGAGAGAGAGAAAGAAAGGAGTGATAGAGAAAATGAAGACAGCAGAGAGAAAGAAGAAAGAGAGGGAGCGAGAGGAAGAAAGGAGTGATAGATGGAGAAAAAGGAGAGAGGGAGTAAAGCCAGAGGTGGAGAGATGGTGTGGAGTTGCTCCCCTGCAGTGCCGGTCCCGCCCACACGCCGCACTCATCTCCTGACTCACACGTCCATGTCTGGCCTCTCCGGGTCACAGGAAGTGACACAGCGGCCCAATCATCCGCCCGCCAGACTGGAGTCCACACTGTCGCCCCACAGAGCGCCACCGCCGGGCCGCCAGCACCCAAACACACACACACACACACCCACAATATGCAGGCTGAACAGCGGCCCACACTATCAAGACAACAATCCTCTCCGATCAGAACTGTCTAACAGACACACTGTTCCTAAATCAGTACTATAATCTCTATCCACTCTACATGAGAGCTGGACAAGTTCATTGGAGCAATGTCATTGATGAACCACTTTTATAACCTTTCCATGTGTGGTCTCATAAAGTGTGCAGAACCTTTAGGAACTGTAAAGAACGTTCACATAAGGATTCTGCATTGGTTAAAGGTTTTCATAGATCCATACATTCAAGCCAAGACCAATTTGAGAGCCTAGTATAGAGTCAAAAAGACTGGGATCATTGTTTTTTTAGTAATATAAAACAGACGTGTTAAAAACTACTTTGATGCTCATCACTCACACTCACACAAAACATTAGCAGGAAGTTGTAAGAAACGTTAGATGTTTGTGAATGTTCCAGTATGATGAACAGATCTGTAGAGGATCCTATAATGACTAAGAAAGCTGTAGGTCCAGAATGCCTCTTATCTGAAAAGTTAAGATTAAATCTCAAGGCATTGATAACCCATCAATAAATGACTATAAATTGATCATCTTGGTACATCTTGGTGTACAAAACTAATTAATGTTGTATGTCACTTAATAACTTTAATCAAATAACTAATACATTTATAAATATATGTAAAAATCCTTTTTGGTGTCTAATATTCAATTTACTTTGAATGTTGAATCAAATAAAAGTCACTGAATAAAGCAACAACCACGAAATTCAGCAGACACTATTATACAAAGCAACATATGATTGAATCAGGTTGCAGACACAGACGAATGGAGTGTTATGAGTCTTGTCCAAGGACTCTTTCTGGTGTCGGTAACTCACAGTGAGAGTAATCAAACCTCAGTCTGCTGCGTGGAGGACGGCTCTGTTACACTAAACCAAGTGCAATTGTCAATATGAAAAGTGATTCCTTGGGATTTTTTTCCCAATTTACTCTTTAATATAAAAGTTTCTTGGCCCAGGAACACGGTTCTATAAAGAAGGATCATCACACTCACACATTACATTCACAAAAATACTTCTTTGAAGGGTTCTTGCAAAAATTAATACGAAAAGTGACGTCTAGGTTTTTTACATAGAAGTACACTTTTAAAAATAAAGGTTTCCGATTGGTTCTCGGCATGAAAATAGGGCTCTATTAGAATGTTTATATTGTAGGTTGCTTAAAGAATGTTCTTCACACTCGCACATATTTACAAAAATGGTTCTTAGAAGAACTATCAATTAAAAGATCCTTGCAACTATTAAAGTGAAAAGTAGAATTTTTTTATAGAAAGTACACTCTTAAAAATAAAAGATACTGACTGGTTCTTGGCCTATTAGAATCTTTATATTATCTGTGGGTTCCTTAAAGAATGTTCTTCACACTCACACATATTTACAAAAATGGTTCTTTGAAGAGCTGTCTACTGGAAAATTCTTTTTCTGTTTAAAAATAAAGGCTAGTATCCGGTCCTTACATGATGTGGACGTTCCTTAAAGAATGATCTAGAATTATTAGCAAAAATGGTTCTTTGAAGAACTATTCACTGAAAGGTTCTTGCAATTACTAATATGAAAAGTGACCCCAAGTTGATAGAAAGTATAGTCTTTAAAATAAAGATGGTTCTTGTTTACATTACATGTAGGTTGTTTAAAGAACATTCTTCACACTCACACACATTTACAAAAATGGTTCTTTGAGGAACTATCTATTAAAAGGCTCTTGCAATTCTTAAAATAAAAATCGATTTCTAGGCTTTTTATAGAAAGTACACTCTTAAAAACAAAGGTTACTGACTGGTTCTTGGCCTATTGGAATCTTTATATTATCTGTGGGTTTATTAAAGAATGTTCTTCCCACTCACATCTTATTTACAAAAATGGTTCTTTGAAGAGATGTCTATTGGAAAGTTCTTGCAATTATTACATTTTTTTCCACCTAAAACTAAAAGCTACTAACTGGTCCTGAGAATATACTTCTATTAATATGTTTACATGATGTGGACGTTCCTTAAAGAATGACCTAGAATTATAAGGAAAAATGGTTCTTCGAAGAACTATCCATTGAAAGTAAGCCTTTAATTTTAAAAGTGGAGTGTGATACTCTACTATGGTACCACCTCTGCAGGGGAAAACTGGTTCTAGGTCAAAATGTGTGTTTGTTGTACAGTGTAGATGAGCACCACTAACACTGAAAAAGCTCTGCGAGGTCGCGGTTGTCCTCAAGAACCACTGGCTTCATATTCACACGGGCTTCTGCTCTGTGATCAGCTGTGATGTTTTCGAACAGAACGACTGAAGATCTGCATGTACAGACAAAAGCATCCGTGTGTGTTTTGCGCTAAAGGCCTTCATTACAGCGGGGAAAGCCACCGCCACTTCAGCTGAAGTGACATATACGGCAATCACCATTTACTGCAACTACTTTTGTCGTAAGTGTAAACAGCTGCAAAAGTATGTTTTCTTCGTCGGCCACAACAAAGGCATGACAAAGATATATTGGTCAGCGGAGAATCTGACTGTGAGAATAGCTATTAAAAAAAAAGAGGAGGAGAAAAGGACGGAAAAGACTTCAAATACGAACGGACGAGCCCAGTACCTTATAATACCAATTTCTATGCAAATTCCATAATAGACAATCTGTAGTTATTGGTAAGAGAACTGAACAGCCACAAAAGAATTTACTAACTAGGATGACACAAAGGTATCGTTCTAATGAGTAAATACAGCTATTTTAGTTCAGTTCTGCACACACACAGTCAAATATCCATATAAAAGCACTGTGAGTAGAATGGGATGTTCTGGGGAAGCCACATGGATCCATATACCAGAAGTATAAGGATCATTTTTGGTGTATAGGGCTGTGAAGCACTGGAGCTGTGTTTTCTGGAGTGATGGAGCTCCAGAAGAGATTTGAGTTTGTGAGCCAGAACTAATCATCCATCATCAATACATGGCCTCACTAAAGCTCTTGTGGATGAACGCAATCAAAACCTCACAGTAATGTTCAAACATTGTTTAGAAGAGTAGAGGTGGTTTCTGAGGGGCAAAGTTGCTATAAATACCCTTGAAGTGCAAAGAAATATAGCAGGTAAGTGTAACTACTGGACGTACAGTGTACACAAAATTTCATTTCATTTCAACGTACACAGAACAGCCTTAACATTAAAACCAACTGCTTAATATTGTGTAGGTCCCCCTCGTTCCATCAAAACTGTTCTGTTCCATGGAGGTATGGAGACCGCAAGACCCCTGAAGGTGTGCTGTGGTACTAGCAGACATTAGCAGCAGATCCTTTAAGACCCCTAAGACGTGAGATGGATGGAGCCAAAGTAGCATCCACATGAAGGACCAGGACCCAGCAGATCATTGCCCAGAGCATCACACTGCCTCTGCTATTACTTTTCTCCCCCTTAGTGAACCCTGGTGGCATCTCTTCCCCAGGTAGGCAACACATGTGTACCGCAACGTCCACATGATGCAAAATAAAATGTGATTCATCAGACCAGGACACCTTCTTCCATTGCTCCATGGTCTAGTTCTGATAGCCATGTGGCCATCGTAGGCACTTTTGGCAGTGGACAGGGGTCAACATCGGCTCTCTGACTGGTCTGGTGTTTCACAGCCTCATACACAGCAAGCTGTGATACACTGTGTGTTCTGACACCTTTCCATTATAGCCACCATTTATATTTTCAGTCATTTGTGCTACAGTAGCTCTTCTGAAACCGGTGTTAGCCTTCGCTAAACATGCACATCACTGAGCCTTAAGCGTTCAAAACCCTGTTGCTGGCTCCCTGGTTGTCCTTCCTTCGACTAGTTCGGCAAGTACTAACCACTGCATACCGTAAACAACTCACAAGACCTGCCATTTTGGAGATGCTCTGATTCAGTTAGAATTTGGCCAAAATCACTCAGATCCTTACACTTTCCAACACAACAACTTCAAGTAATGACCGTTCAGTTTCTATCTGAAATATCCTACCTCTTGACACGAGCCGCTGTAATGAGAGTCCTTATCCTGTCAGTGGTTTTAATGTTGATGATCCTATCTCTAAAGCCAATATCCAGGGACCAGTTTGTGTGTTTTCTTTCCTGTAAACACCAGTTAGAACTGACTAGGTGCTAAAATCAGTATGAACTACAAATGCGAACAAAATACGAAAGAGCAAGGCAAATACGAAAAAAATGTGCCATGTGTGGTATCCAGCTTGAAAACCATCAGTGTAGTGCACAGGCCTCCAAAAACTAAAGCAACTACGTCATAGCACAGGTTCAAACGGCTGTACGGCGCGAGGCAGTAATGTGTGTATGGGGCGCCCCCTCGTGACCAAAATCCAAACAACAGAAACATTGTTACACTACCACAGACTAAACTTACCTTACAGGAGTTAACAAAATATTTAATATTAATTAAGTAGTATTCATATTATTTCAGTATTTTTTTATTTATGAAATACAAGACGATTGCAGGATTGGTTAGCGAGGCAAGTAGTCAGTGTGTATTATGATTATAAATGTATACATGCTGCTCTCTTATATATATAAATTCACACAGATATATATATATATATAGTAAAACATACCATTGGTTCAATTATACAACTTACACCTCACTGATTTTCTAAGTTAAAATAAATACAAATCCTCTACGTATGCACATTTTAGGCACAATTAATGTTTAAGTTTGTGCCCTTATTTACACTAAGAAAATGAAAAGAATGGGGGTGTTTAAACCCTGACTGTACACCCATTCTATGCACACCTGGGTTAAAATGCAGTTATTCAAATCCACCAGAAGGTTAGTAGTTATGGGTAGTAGTTACATTCGGTAACTTACATGTATTACATATAACTTACAGAAAATATTTGGTGGATTTGTCATTTTCTGAGTACTTTCAAATGAAAACAAACAACTTCTTACTAAGTTAAAGCTCAGTCATTTATATTTAGTCGTACATTTTTTGATTGTGTTTATTCTGTGTATATTATGTTGGTGACAACATCTGTCCTGCTTTGTGATTGGTCACACCTCTGACTTCAGGTGTTTTTTTTTTACTGAAAACAAAAAATATCTCAGAATAGAAAAGAATCTCACAATCTGCAGTTCCGGTGTTGATAGCTGTTGGGTGCAGTAAAAAGTTCAACTGCCGCTGAAGTTACCTAGGTAGTGTTTTAACTGCTGGTTTTGTATAACTACTCCCGTTGCTTTTTTACTTCTATTTCTGCATGAGTCGTTATTTCAACAAACAATTTTACATCATCATGGGGTTTAGGTAACTCTGCCCATCTCAGTTATACACATGCATGTATCTAAAACATAACTGTACAAACTATTAATCTGTTCACTTTATATATGTAGCTAGATTCTAAATACTTGTGGCTTTCATAAATGTACGGTAATTATATTATTAAGTTTGTTTCTTTGAATACGCAACTTTTTTTCATAAGTTGGTTTGTAGCGACATCTAGTGGCTGTGATTGGCTACAGCACAACCAGAGCAACTCTAAACAGGTAAAAACTCTGCCCAACACTTCAATGCACAATAAAAAAAAGCATGTTCCACCACTAAAGTGATGATTAAATGTCAAGGCAGACAATCTGAGAAGAAATGACCATAAATACTTTAATCATTAAGCTTATGAATAATACAGTTTGCATAAAACATCTTTAAAACCATCAAAAAAAACAGTGAAAAACATCTACCATTTAAAATACACAGTATAATTCAGTAGTGAATAGAGCAATTATGAACAATAATATGAGAAATGTTTTTAATAAACAATACAACCATAGAAATAAATATTCACTAAAGGTTCTGACCCCAGTTCTTGGGAAAAAAAACAAACAAACAAACAAAAAGTATTAAAAAAGTATTTTCATTAGTAAAGGACTTTTCCATTATGGGGAGGTTCCTTAAACTGTAGGTTCATAATGTTCAGAAAAATGCTTGTTTAAAAATCTTAAAGTCATTCATGTTACATGGCGGAAGATTTTTTTATGAAAAGTCTTAAATCTTCAGCATTTCTGTCCTGCTGGCGGTTTGAGCTCATGACAGTAATGCTTTGCTGTCCACAAGCAACAAGTGGTCACTAAACAAACTGCTGAATGTTAAAACAATACAAACCATTTACTATTGCCCTTTCAGACCGCAAAGCACACGCCAGCCAAATACAGCACGGGCCATTCATCCCAGACTACAGAGATGACAGTGTTTCCCCCCCTCCAGTCATTTCTGAGTTAACTCGAGAACCTCGTCTGTGTTGGAGCACCTGTTTCGACATAACTGGCATCCTTCATTCATCAGCTTTTGGAGGAAATTTGCTGTAACCTCACACTTGTGAAGTAAAATGATACAGCAGATTCGCCTATTTTACTCAAACTCAATTACCCCCACAGACCAATAAGACCATTTTTAGAAGTTGCAAAAACATATTCATGACTACAGATATGAAGTAGCTTAACTGAACACACAAAAAAACCCCAAAAGGAATAATATCACCTCCTCTAAAAGGCCCATCATGTGACATTTAATGTTCATTTAAGAAACACAGACTAAGTCTGGACATAAGTACAGCTAAACCAGAACGTTTTTCCCTCGAAAATTGTTAGAGAGAGTTTAGAGCCAGACCAAAGACATGGAGAAGCCGGTCGGACACGCAGTAAAACCAGTCCCAATTATTCTTAAATGTCTTATAATAGAAGTCACACTGCAGCTTTCTCTGGGTGGTGTTAACTGTTATTAGGCGCTGCCCATTAAAATAAATGAGTCAGGGCAAAAGACATTTGCTTTGCTAAGTCAGCTGCTGAACCTGTTACACCTGAAAGGCTGCCAATGGCACTACAAGTATGTTTGACATCTTGCAGATATAGTCAGAAAACAACAGAAATATAACCATCCAAATACAGGCTGTTCTTTCTGTTAAAAGGAGTCTGTGACATCTGTCTGCAATTTTTAGGTTTTATCAAGATTTTTTTTAGGTTCTATCAACAATATTACAGGTGTTATACAGCACTTTCTTTCATTCTTTTAAGAATAATACTCAACAGGTTTTCCATTACAGAGAAGAAGAAAAAAAACGTGTCACCATTTAAGCATTCAAATGGACCACGGTTCTATACAGAAACACTGCCTTTACTAAAGAACCCCTGGACACAAACCGTCCTTCAAAAGACACACATTATATGGGGTAACAGATCACATTATGGGATTAACTCCAAAACACTCTTTAAATAAACTAATAAATAAATAGTGGTCAACTCCACACCACTATTTGTAAATTACACTGCTACACTACAGAATGCCAATAGTTACTGGAGACATCCAGGAGGAAATCCTGAAAATGTATTACTCAAAGCAAACTCAGGAAAAATGCTGACTCACATTTGTGTTACTAGTACATTACTTAGCAGTAAGTCACTTTTCTGTAATATTTGTACCTCAGCATTTTGTGTATATAGGATACTTTTATTTTAGACCTTATATTATGGACTGTTCTTGTCTGTGCCGTTGTAAAATAAGCAGTTTCATCTGGAATCAATAGTTTTCGGATTCTTTTTTTCTGATTTAAACAGTTTCTTTAGTGTTATAAACAAAGAAAACACCCAAAAAACTTGAGGTAGTTTGTGTGTTACGCTGAATTAGATTTGACAGCATCTTAGTAAGAAGCATGTAAAGTCTACCACCGTATATTCACATGTCTGGAAATGTGGTGGAGATGCCCACCAGTCTTCGGACGACTCCCACAGACGATAAACTGTTTTCGTCCCGCACGGCCGAGATTAAGTTGTCCACGATCAGCTGGAGGATCACTCTCAGCTCCCTCAGGTCCCTGTCGGACTGACAGCCAGCCTCGCTGAGGGTCATCCTCAGACAGATGTTCTTCAGGTCCACACTGTCCTGAGAGCAGAGGAGACCACGGAAACTAAAGAGAACCCAAACAGCAAGAGCGTCAGGTGTGTGTTTTTAAGCATCTTACCTTGTGTCGGAGGAGAAAACTCCTCAAATCTTCTGAGAGAGCCCCCATCAGGTCTTGCTCTATCGATATTATTTGAGAGAGTATTTCGACCAGTCGTGAGAACTGGCTCTCTCTGGCTCTCTGGGCGATAGTCTTAGGTTTCTGGGTGAATGAGTTTTCTCCTGAAGGTGCTTCAGCCTCTCTCTTTACGCTTCTGCTCCCATTCAGACCGTGAAGGAGCTTCAGAGCCTCCATCTGCTGCCTGAGAGAGCAGCGTCCCATTTTCTACCAGCCAGCCAGAGTCCGTTTGGTGTACAAAACGTTAAACAGGTCTTCTTTCTCCTAGCTGTTTTTATGCGTTTAGCTTAATCTGCAGAAAAAGCAACAGCACGTCCTCATCTCGTCAGCTGATCAGCCTCAAGCGCTCCAGCGTGTTGTGCTCCCCCTCCACTTCCCTCATAGAGAAACTTAATGACTCGTCATGCAGAACATTGACAAAAGTATTGGGACGCCCGACCGTTCCACCAACAGTGACTTTAAGGACATTGCGTTCAAATACGTAGACTTTAATATGGAGTTGATCCCGCTATCTTTACGAAACCAAACCCCTTAATATTACCTCTGAAAATTACCTTAATTTTGACCTTAATTTCTAGGAAATTTAGGAAAATTAAGTGGAAAAGTCCACAGATTGGGGTTAATAAAGGGGGCAAACTCCTCAATTTTCTCTTCTTTTTAAAAATTTGCCCCTCAAATAATGCCCCTTGAACCGACTTAATGCCTTAAGTTTAAGATGAAGGAGTTTAACACACATGCCTTAAATCCACTTTTTAAGTCAAATTAAGAGATCGGATCACAAATTAATGGCCACCTAATTCAAATTAAGGTGTATATTCAGGGGTAAATTAAGGTAAGGTTAAGCACATTTTAAGTACATTGTGTTTCTTAGTGTTTGCAGCTACAACAGGTTCCATATTTCAGGTTTTCATATTTTCAAGATTTTGAAGTTTCTGTGGGAATTTGTGTCCATTCATTCTGTAGAGCATTTATGAGTTCAGACTCTGATGTTGGACGAGAAGGTCTGGCTCACAATCTCCATTCTTGGTATGCTTGATTTTATACACCTGTGGCAATGACTGAACGCATGAACGACTGAACTGCATGAATTCAATCATTCAGAGGCATCCCAATACGTTTGTTCATTTAGTGTAATCTACATGATGAAAGACTCATATTTAGCTGGAATTGTCCTAAATCTGATAAACTGTAACGACACGCCAGGGCTTGTAAATACATCAGTCGTGATAGGAACCAGACATCTGAGAAGTTTGATGTGCATAAAAACAGCCTCACAGAAAGTCATCCCACATCAAATTGTTCTGAATGCTTGGCCTTGTTTAATGATAGTCTTGAAAAAAGGTTTCGAGAGGGACAGTGTATTGTGAGGGAGATCAGTTCAGTTACTTTTGTTTGTCTTAATGATTTTACAATACAGGAATTTAGAATATTTATTGGAATTCCCCAGCAATGGGGCACCTGGGGGGCAGTACTGGGAGGTACCTCAGTGGTGCCACTGGCAGCACTGGGATTCGAGCCCACAACTTTCCAATCACGGTGGAAAGAACCGAAAATGTTATAAATGTATCCAGTTGGTATCAGTATTGGCAGATACTTGAGGTTGCTGTGTCAGTATCCATGTCAGACATGAAAAAGTGGTACGGTGTCAGTACTGATTGCTATAACAATTCAAAAGGATTTTGTTCATTGATCTGTTTGATTGACGCACCAATCAAATTAGTATGGAAATATTATTTAAAATATCCTCAAACAACAAACCTTAATGTCCTAAACTTCAGTAACTAAAGAGTCAAGACTTTCACAAAATGAGAGGAAACACCAGCCCCTATCACATACTCAATTCTTTAATTGATTAGATAATACAAAAAAACGGGAGAAACGCTGTGATTATTTTAATGGACGATATTAATTGAATATTTCTATGCAGTCTTCATTGACATACTAAACCTCCCCTATAACAGAACTTCTTGAGTAGGCTGTAATGACACACACACACACACACACACACACCCATGTCACAAATAAAATCCCAGTGTGAGAACCACTCCTAATAAAATATTTTTCTCTCCCACAAAATCTCAAACTCAGCACATCTGAGGTTGGGGATGGGGGGTGTTGGTAAAGTGTCTGATTCTGGGTCAGTTTTGCTTGTAAGCTGACAGTGAGAGAATTCATTCTGAGCAAAAAGGAAACATGACTCAAAATCAGGCAAAAAAAAGCTGAGGATACAAAGCAATTGAATAATAATAAAAAAAAACACTTCAGTACTTAAAAAACAAAGGAACTTCAGTGTACAATCACCATCTCTCTACACTGCACTTCAGCTCCACTATGTCAAGTGACGCTTTGAGAGGAAATGAGCTAATCATAGCATCTCTCTACCAACACACTTGGAAAAAAACAAAAACAAACAAACATCTGAAGAGAAAGACTGCTCCTCTTATGGGCCTGATATCCCCTGCGTTTCTGAAATTATGAACAGTGACCTTGGTGGTCAATCATACCCTTCGCTCCTGGGTGCGTTTGCATTATGCAGGTTTTGGAACAGATTTTCACACACCTGTGCAAATTATGCATAAATCAGCAGATCAATCAATGTTTCCTAACTCTGGTCCTGGAGCCCCCCCCCAGCCCCCCTAGTTTTTCCCTGCTCCCAGCAAACCTGATCTAACTAAGCAGCTAAAAGGTTGGAATTAGCCTGAAAGAGCTGAAAAAACATTAAATGTGTGAAGGGGGATCCAGGACCAGGGCTGGGCACCTATACTTTAACATATTGGTGATCAAAGTCCATATTCACAGTCAACTACACGCATCTGCACAAAACCTACATAATGCTAACACACTCGTTAGCCTGTTAGACCTAAACACATCCATTAGCTTAGAGTTTAAAGGGCTCTCTACACGCACACACCAATTGAAAGAAGCTGCACTATTCTGTTAAGGCTTGCCTGGATCTGGGCGGTATAAAATAAAGTGGTGCTCATGAGCTAGCGAGCTAACTGGGTCCATTTAAAGCAGCACAAAAGTTGACCTTGTACCTTGAACTAAACTGAAAATTAGCACGCTAACTCATGAACCCCAAGGACAACCATCTGTCTTTTCTCTGAAAACCCTCACTGCAATAAAAACCACATGCTAAACTGATAAGAAATATGGAAACAGTCTTTGGACGTTTACATTACAAGAATGTGGAAATGACCATTTATTGCTATGCGTTTGGACTCTGTGTTTGTGTTGGGAAGGTGGTAGGTTGCCTGATAAAGCGCTATAGTGACATTTTAATATTCTCCCGCCAAACCTCCAATAAATTACACTGCTATAGCTGAGCGCTAATAGGAAACAGTTACTGGAGAACTGTCAGCATCCAGGAGGAATTCCTGAAATTTATTTACAACTCAAAGCAAACTCAAAAAGAAGAAGAAAAAAAAATGGCGATCATCCAATGACTCAGATTTGCATGTGCTACACAGCCATTTGTCACAGTGAGTAAACTACAGAAATGAAATGGAATTGAGCCGGATTGGATTGAATCTTATGCACTTATCCTCTTGGTCCATTTGTCTGTCAGCCAAACTGCTTAACTGGCTGTGCACGGCTGATGTGTTGGAAAACAGGACTAGAGAACACGGTCTTGTCCAATAACCATCACTGTTGTCCTTTACAAAATGCTTTAGTCTTTATTCAGACAATCCCACTTCTTGTGGTTTTGATAGACATAGAACCAGAGATTAAAGAAACATAAGATTGAATTCACATGGAATCATAAAGGACTTTTCTGCTACATCTCTTATTGCACTACACTACCCACAATGCGAATGAATCAGGGGACAAAGACTCACTGAACAAGACTCACTTGCCACTGGGGAGCCCCTTACTCACTGCAATCATTTGCAACAACCCTGGTCGTTAAATATCAAACCTGCTGTTAATGTTTACCAATCAAGCCTTACCGACTTCATCAGTAACAGAAACCAAGGTCACTCGATCATACTCGAATGTGACGCAGCGAGTCATCCGTCACCGGTTCTTTACTGGCCTGGACGAGATGACCCATTCGTTTTAGTGTCGATAAAGACTCTAGAGTTCTAGTTTGTAGCTTCAAGTCAAGCTCGCGACCAAAACTCGGACACAGAGGACAGGGACGTCACATTAATAGCATCTCTAGTGGACGGTGGGTGGGTCAGCCGCAGAGCCGTGCAGAGTCTAGACATAGCAGGGGGGCCGGAGAATATACAGAGTGACGGGAGAGACGCTGAGCATCTGGGACAGCACTTGCAAGGTGTCCAGCTATAGGAAGTGGCTTAAATAGAAAAGAAAAAAAAAAAAAAAAAAAACACACTATGTGGCTGTGTAGAGACCCCTGAGGACTGCTGGGTCTTAAGCTAGTAAGAGAGGACGAAGGCAAGGGAGGGGAGGAACAAGCCGTCAATCACCTTTTTTAGTGTCACCTCATTGGTCTGCCTCGGGCGACCCTCTGGGTAAACGAGGGAGATGAGCGAGCTCACATTTGTATTGTTTTCTTTTTTTACACTTTGATCGTTTTGCAACTGTCAGAATTAATAAGTATTACTCTAGTTTATAAAGTTACAATTACCTATATTCCCCAAACCCCGACATGCTTCAATTCCATGTTGAGATTTTTTATTATTACTCTTTTTTTTTTCCCCCATTCAGTCATAGTTATCTTTTTTTTTTCTTCTTTCTTTTATTTCGTTAAAAAGGAGCATGACTGCACAGGTGGGCAACTCCATGCCCGAGCAGTGACGGCAAAGTGAGTGATACGGTGGTGGGCAAGTGGAAAAGTTCTAATTCTTTTTCTTGGCTTCCGTGTTGCCGTAGCTGGAACCTGTTTTCTTCACCTCGGTTACGCCGATGAGGCGGCGTACAGCTACAGAGGCTGGAAAGACAAGACAGATGAGAGAGAGAGAGAGAGGGAGAGAGAAAGAGAATGAACGCCACATTGTAAATATATTACCGTGTGATTAGCTCTGATATTATTGTTCTGCATTTCAGTTTGCTAATTATAAGCAAAGCAATCTAGATCTGTCATACAATACTGTGCAAAAGTCTTACTCATCTATGCAAATTGTTTAAAGTTGTTTTTCTCAGCGTGTCTTTCTGCTAGCAAAGTTAACATTAGAATAAATGCAAACAAACAAGAAAGCAGTAAAAAGTATCAGGATTTGTTTTGTTTGTAAAACAGTAGTTGATACTGTGTGAGCTGGTGAGGAGAACACAGGTTCAGTTCCAGATTCCTCCTCGGTTCCTCCAGCAGTTGTTTGAATTAGTGAAATTCCATTAGCAGCTCCTCATTTAATTTAATGAAGGACTGATCGAGTCAAACCAGGTTTCTGATTAAACTACAAGTAATACTGGACTTCCACTAGGAACACACTGATATACGGAACATACAATCACCATTTACTGTATAATGTTAATTGTATGAGCTCTTTTCAGATTTATTCAGTATATTAAGTAATTAACACTCACTGCTCAACAGTTTTTAAATATTATTTTTGCAAGACTATTGCACAGTAGTGTACATTAGGTTGGAGTATATTAGCCTGTTCACTCCAACAGTTAACAACATCAGTGACATCTACAACATCTAATTTCATTTCATTTACAGCATTTAGCAGACACTTTTATCCAAAGCGACTTCCATTCCCTAACTACAAGGGACAGCCTCCCTGGAGGAACTTGGGGTTAAGGGTCTTGCTCAGGAGCCCAGTGGTGATGAGCTGAAGGTAGGATTCAAACCCATGACCTCTTGGTCCAGAGGCAAGTATCCTACCCACTAGACCACCACCACCCAATCATCATCTGCACCAAAAAGTTATTGTAAAACTTTTGAAGGTACTGACCAACAATGAGGAAAAGCATGAATCCGATGATGAGGAGGGGTGAGCCGCTGACAAAGACGTCCCAGGCAAAGTTAATGAGAGGGGAGAGCAGCACTGTAGCCCAGAACAGGAAGTTGAGCAGCGTCCATAACCGACGCTTGGGTTTGATGGTGGGCCCAGGGAACTTGCCCTCCTTCTCGTAGAACTCCTGCAGCGCATCCTACCATCAAACAGACAGAATTATGTGAGATGGAGAGTTCTCTTCAAACTAGAAAAGCTAAAATTATTCTGATGTGTATGGCATTACAGAGACACAGTATAGAGGCACTTTCAAAATACCTGACCGGTGACTTGCTTATGTGTAAGTGTAAAGCAATTAACATTTAGTAACACTCACTGCTCAACAGATTTTAAATATTATTTTTGCAGGTGCCTAAGACTTTCATTACAGTGCTTTACATAAAACTCTGCAATAACAGCAGACTTATTGCACGTCACACCACATTAGATCATGTGTGCTTAATATAATAACAAAAATTCTCTGGCAAAGCTAGAAAATTCCTTTTTGTAGCAGAATCGTGGTGTGATTAGGTAATAATGTTGGATTTTCTAGCCATGGTTTGGTGGTGAACTATCAATGCAAACTTGTTCTTTTTAAAGTGAAGGCAAGGCCAGGGTAACATATTTAGGCTACTGTCTTACTGTATGGAGAGGTAAGTCACTATTTAAAGTCAAGTAGGGTTGTTGTCATTTCAGTCATTTACATACACGGTACACAGTGAAATGAAACAATGTTCCTCTGACAGAAGAGTAAAAACAGAAACACCACGACACGTGCATACAGGACAAAATACACCAAGAGCAAAGACAGCAGGACAGCAACGAAACAACAGGACAAGACAACATTTAGTGCTGAATTAATACAATACTATGACAGATTCTGCATTCTAGCAGTGGAGTCGTTAGACGTGCAAAAATGCAGTACAGAGGTAGAACAGCAATAAATAACTGCAAATAACAGCAGCATGGGAACAGAGGATGTGCAGTATATAATAAATACCAGGTAATTACAGTGCCAGTTGTGGTGTAACCAGTTTGATTAAGGCAGAACTGTTCATATGAATTGTGTCAGGAGAGGATGTAGTTCAGTTCAAATTTATCACAAGCCTATTCTTTCTTTTACATAGACATACACATTCTGCTGCTTGCGCACTCAATTACATGCAAGTGTACTACGGATGTAGGGATACTCTGATCCTATTGATATATGATATAAACTCAAGATACTAAAGTGTGGAGGCAGGAGGAGATTGTCATGAAGCAGAAGTAGAGCTGGAGTAGATCACTGACGGAGAAAGAGGTGGTTGTTTGCAAATGTTGATGTTGAAACAATGCAGTTTCAATAAATGGTGTAATTTAGATAAGATAATCCTTTACTAGTCCCACAGGTGGGAAATTTGCAAGGATATACACACACACGCACATGCAAGTACTACCACACATTATATGAAAGGTAATATTGTACACACATAAGAAGTCTATTCTCCAGAATGCATCGTCACAATGCTTTGTTACACACCTAAAATACCAGACTGTGCACATTCGCCCATGTCTTATTCCTATTGGTTCCTTCTTAGAAGTAAATCATAACAGTGGTCACATTCCAAGATTTTGGTCCAGAATTTATGACTGTCAAGGCTCTAGGCCATCTGTCACAAAGGCACTTAGTCACATTAGTACCTTTGAGTCATTTTTAGCATTCTACAACCACTGTGTTTAAATCACAACCAAAAAATTATTTAATGGATTGTGATTTTCAACTGTCACAGCATTATGGAGCCACAGCTTTTTTGCTTTTGTTGACCTAGTTTAGTTTATGAGTGGATTGGTAATTAGATGATAAAATGGTTCGCTTAAGGCAAATACAAAAATATGGGTCTCCAGGATATCCGTTTAGGACCAATCCCTACTCATCCTCCCAAAGTCCCATCTGTGTATATTACTACTTCTTCAAATTCTTGGAAAAGCAACAGTAAATGGATGTAAATGGATAGTTAAACTAAAAGCAGATAATGAGCCGTTATCTGTCGATTCCAAATGTTAGAGGTTAGAAAGTCGTGTTAGCCATCATATTATATTCTAACCTTCTCCCGGTAGAGGTTGTGAAGCCAGTCAGCACACTCCTTCTCATCGTCAGGGATCTCTTCTACTGGGAAACGCCTTTAGAACAGAAGAGACAACAGCAGTGAGAGCGGGGCACCACTAGGAGGCACTAGTACTCCAGGAGGGAGATTGGAAGGGGTGGCGTGGAAGTTACCACCACTGGATAACCTTAATCATGAAATGTTTAAGAAAGGAGTTTGCATTCAAATGTACTTCAAAAGTATTTCAATTGTTATTTTATTTCTTTCAAACTTTTAATTACAGCTACGGAACCTTTTTGTCACATATTACTGCAGAAATTCAGATGCTTGTAAATTAAGTCTCCCAAGCAATATGTTTTCATTTTTATTGTTTGGAAGAACCATTAGGAATGACTAAATATATTTTCCACTGTAAAATGACCCAAATGACATTAACAACAAAAAACAACAATTACAAAAATGCACATTTCCAGGGAAATCTCTTCTGACAGCTTCCCCCACCGCAATGTAGCCGGTACGTGTTCCATTCATTTGTAACAGCAGCAGTTCACAGGCATGTGTTATTTTCAGCCTAGTGCTCAGGTGGCAGCTGTTTGTCTCTCCTAAGCCATCTCTCATGGTCACTAAGTGGAAATAGTCAGAGTTGCTTGCTTTGAGTCCTCCCTGCTGTGGGCCTAATCTCTGTTAAGTTGTCAAGCTAATTACAAAGCAAGTGAAACGCTACTGGGTAGCATGTTAGAGTTTGACAACTGATATAGGATGGCACTGAAATTTCCAGAGATAACGCAACTGGCTTCACAAAAGATATTTTAATTCACTCACGTGTAGAGGGTCCATCTTGTGCTATGCTACAGTAAAAACGTGAAAGCACCAGATGGCCCGTTATTAGATTAAATGTGCAAATTAGGTTGAAAATCATTTCGTATTCCATCCATAGACACAGAATGTGTCAAAGTCCATTTTTAATCTTGTTCCTTGTTATCTTCTTTTTAAAATACACGACTCTATGCAGCCATTTTAAGACCCCTTGATTTGCAAGGGACGTTTACAGACATAGGGCACTGACCTGACACTCATGTCGGCTCTGTATTTCTTGCCGTTGATGATTCCCAGAAGAGTGGGGTTCTCCTTATCTTTGAAGTTCAGCGTGACATCGTATACTGCTTTTACTGAAAAACAACAAGAGCACGAACCGGTTACAGCTAATGTACACTACACTGTTAAAGCAGGGCTTCTCTATCCAGTCCTCATCGACCAACAGACATTACTGAGTGGCCTTAATTGCTTTGTTCAGGTATGTTACCAGGAAAGATAAAAATACTCAGTGGATTCCAAAGGCAAGGCTAAGAAACACTGGGTGAGATGGAGTGCAGTTTTTTTTTTTACATGTCTATGTAATTGGAAAAATATGAGTATTGCGTACTGAAAGGCTTATATGAATGGCTTTTGTGCTTATATGATGATCAGAAAGAGACAACTGCAGGCCAGACGTGTGCATACAAAAAGGCCAGGTGCAAAAATGTCACTGGATGTGGTCACAACACTTTCTCAGTGCTTGTGAAATTAACCACGATGTGCTTATGTGGCATAGGGTGTAACAGGCACACAACTGGAAGCAAACTCAGTCAAAAGAGAAAATGCAAACTCAGTGATATGGAGATATAGGGGTTTTGTTGATGATCTTTGGCACCATATCATTTTGCAGTAGTCTAGATTTACAATAGGAGTCAGTAAACAAATTCTGCAGCATCTGAGAGTTTTGTAGTGTTGCTACCTATTCTCACAACTTGTCTTATAAGCAACGCACATCTTTGAATCTCAATTAGCTTTAAATAGTATTCAACATTTTTTTTCTATGCAAACCTGGCCAATGTGTTTCCTAGTTGTACCTAAAACTGACACACACACAACCTTAATGCACCAAGTGACTACTTTGTAAAGTGCCTGTGTTGGCTACCCGTCAGGCACTGCAGTAGCAGTCAGTGATGCATAAGTGTGTGAGTGTGTGTGTGTGTGACTGTGTTTGTGTGTGTGTGTGCGCGCATGCGTGTAAGTTCGCACCTGTTCCCTTGAGGCATTGCATTGTGGTGGTGAAGCCCTTGGTGCGTGGCAGTAGGTGGTATTTGAGCTTGGGTAGACCTTTGCTCTCGGCCACCTGCATACTGATCTGGTGCTTCTTTTCAGTGAACCGTGTCCCTTCACAGTAGAGCAGAAACTGCAGGAGCACACAACACACACATTAAAAGAATGAATGTTACATTTACGGCATTTAACAGAGCGACTTCCATTTCCTAACTATAGGGGACAGTCTCCCTGGAGTAACTTGGGGTTAAGGGTCTTACTCAGGAACCCAGAGGTGGTGTACTGAGGGTAGGATTCGACCCCATGACCTCTTGGTCCAGAGGCAACTATCCTACCCACTAGGCCACAAAATGTAAAATGTAGTTGATCAGCCATGGGCTGTCTGGATTCCTCTTTTACTTCGCTGCAAGTCAGCTTCGTACAAAAAACAAACAAAAAAAAAAAAAAAAAAAAAATTCACACATTTGTTGTCAAGTCGTCTTTAAATACAATATGGACCAAAGCACAGTCAGATTTCAAGATAGCTGTTTCTGTTCACTATGCAATGTACGTTTTGGTTTAATGTTGATAGCCAAGCCAAAAACAGGACTGAACAGTTGTGTTCGGGGCAAAAGGAAAGTCGAGTGAATCGTGTGAAATGAGATTTTTTGCCGGAATATCCATCTACTGTATGTGCTCTCCGGTACCAACAGCAGTGCTGATCAGAGTTACTCACTAACTTTAGAGGTACGAGGTCATTCCTCTTTATTCTTGCCTGTGGAAACTAAACTCACGACCTCAGCCATGCCTAAAAATTAAATGCTAAATATTTGATGAGAACAGTCCAGCATGCAGTACACTAACCCTGAAATGCCACACTTATTAACAGCGCATTTGGAAACTGACCTGTATTACTGATACTGGCTGTGGATCAAATGATCACCTAGATTAATTAGTTAATACACTCTGAAAGTGTGGGTCAGTGAGGAAATGTCAAGCCAATATGTAAACTACAACTTACAGTACAGGCTCCAATCAGCTAATAGCTGGAGCAGGAAGCTACAAACTGAGAGCATGTCTTATTCTAAATGAAAATCACTTCTTTTTTTATGATTGACATATTTTTACATGTGTGTTACACACTGAAGTGACATTACAGCATCATAAAAACAGTGCCTACAACTATTCAGTTAGCATTAGAGCTCTCTTTCTCCACCATGTGGATGAATTTCTTGACATAAAAGCCGTTGTCTGTTTTTGCTGAGGTGGAACATTAGTGCAATGCAATGTGAGGGACAGTTCCCCTGATTACAATGGGAGCTTTATTGTGGTGTTGTCACTCGTGCCTCTCGCCGTTTAGACAAGGTGTAAAAGCCAAAGCATTCAGACCAACAAATACCAGAATCCAAATGTTCAGTGTGTTTTAGAACATTTAGAAAACAAAAGGCACTCTTCCATAGCTATATAGAAACCATGCTGTACCTAAACTGTACTGCGATGGAAGGGAACTTGGGGCATTTTTTGATTTTTCAGTGTGTTTGAGATGCTTTTGTCATTGGGTTCTTTTACTTCTCATAATCTTGTTTAAATTTAACATTTTTAAGTTTACTTTTTTTCCCCTCAGCTTTCTTTAGCCATGCGACAAATATTTAACCCAGCTTAGTTAGCGATGTCAAGGTACACCTTCGAGTGTCTCACAGCATTAAAGATTCATTTGTTAGCATCATAGAAAACTCCCACAAAAATTTATCTTCAATACAAATGGCCAAGAATGGCCTCTTTCCATATTGTGTTAACATTTCGGCCAATCAGAAAGCAGTGAGGCAGTGGGCTTGGCTGTGGCAACAACACCACCTTCATGGCAAATTAAATCATAAAATGAAAGTAGTAAACTAGAAAGGTGTTTCTGTATGGAACACCTCTTCCAATGTTTTATGCATCTCTAACCAAAATTGTCTTACAATTGGGTAATCCCAGAAAACATGCCAGTGATTGGATTACTGGCTCCCACACAGTCTCCAGCATTTGTAATCGCCCCCTGTATAGTACTTCTGCTGTTCTCTGATTCTGAGAAACACAGTATTTGTGGTGGAGCTACTTTTGTGACAGAAGAAATCGCATCATCAATAACATTCGAAACAATGCATGGGCTTTTGTTGCTTTCGTATTCAAAAAAGTAATAGAATACCCGAGGCACTGCCTTCAATTTGGCCATATCGGGTTTCAATTTGACATTATTCATGAAAAACACACTTCCTCTTGAGTTCTACTGCTCAAATCAACACCACACCCCACATTACAGATGCATGAAAATGTCAGTTGCAACTCGAAGTGTTATTTTAATAATAGTAAACTTCTTTTTAGAAGATCTGAAGTACTGCCTCTTAAGTGTAGTGGTGATGTCTCTAAGCCTGCCTGTATTAAAAACCACTGATCAAAGCTGCGTATTTCCTTTATCGTTCTAACAGCGAATATTTCACGCTTGGCTACAGTTTAGAGAGAGGTTTGGCTATTTTAAAGCCTCTGGTTTGACCGCTAGGTTGCATTGCTTTCCCTTTTAACATCATCTACACAGTTGCCCTTTGTGGATCCAGCCGAATGGACGAGAATTACGTTTTTCCAGACATCGCCGGGTGTCGGGTGATGTGGTGAAGTCACTTAACACACTCACCCACATATACTCGGGATAATCTCTGAGCCGGTGGAGTCCGTTAATCACCGTATCCCTGTCCTCCTCCCACTTCCTCTTACAGAACACAATCTCTAGGAAATACCAGGTCCAGCCAATCAGAGGCACTTTCAGCAGCTCACGCTTCGCCAGCACCTTAGAGCTCTGGGACGAGAGAAAGAAACAAACAAACAAACAAGGTAGAGGGGTGAAAGAGGGAAAAATTATTATTAATCTCAACCTATAACTGAAACTGATGCAAATTTGACGTTCAAACAGCTGTTTAATATTCATGAGGCCCCGCCCAATAACCGACAGGTGAACTTAACACAGTAAGCTTTATAAAGTCAGCGTATATCAGAAAGCAAAACATTTTATTTCTATACTTCCAAGGTATGAGGAACGGTCTCTAAGCTAGCTGAGCCTGATATTATCGGTTAATATTATGTTTTCCTTCCTGCTAGCGTGTGGTAATGTAACTTAAAATCTAGATTAGATACAGACAAAGTCAACACATTTCAAGAATTTCTCTTTTAAATACGATCAACTAAACCTAGATACGCAGACCTAAAGTACAGAGATCACATTTTAACAACAAGTGTCTTAGCAAGAACTACAGAACACACCAAGCCAAAGCAAGAACAGCTGTGACCAGAAACTTGAACACATTTATTTTGCCTGGCGTCTTTTACCATTAAATATATTATTGAAGAAATTTACGGTGGATATGGTCCACCTGAATTCATGCCTTTCGGCCAATGTTTTTTCTACTCCATGATACTGTCATCGAATGGCAATAGCTACAGGATGTGATCGAATAAGAGTGTATTACTTAAAATCTCGCAAGGTGTTATTAGAGGTCACATACACTACCAGTCAAAAGTTTGGACACACCTTCTCATTCACTTTTTTTTTCTTTATTTTTATTATTTTCTACATTGTAGATTAATATTGAAAACATACAAATTGATGAAGGAACACATTTTATGGAGTAAAATAAGCCAGAATATGTTTTGTAATAAGGTAATGACGGACTGTTGTTTCTTTTTTCTTAGGTAAGTGATTTCAGCCATAATGTGGAGTAGAGCCGTAGTGGAATAGGATCACTAACTGTGTACCAACCCCACCATCACAACTGATGATCCCAAACACATTAAGAAGGCA
>JBBPCY010000082.1:21607033-21620563 GCA_037974405.1 Brachyalestes nurse | reverse complement strand
TTGTTTTTATGGCGGTATAACGGTATTGAAACTGATACCGTTGCTGTTTTTAGATCCCGCGGTATACCATATTACCGCCCAAGCCTAGTGTCCAGTTCATAATACTTAAATTACTGTTGAAAATAACCACTATTAACAAGTGACCCAACCTTTTCATAGTAGTGTGTGTGTGTGTGTGAGGTTTTAGCAGAACCAATCACACATCAAAGTCACACACTAGACATGCAAATCTAATGCTAAAACGTCCTTATCTTAATCTTTTATCTTAACTTGCAAATGCAGTTTAGATGTTCTCCTATTAACGATTCACAGGGATATGAAATGAAACTGTAATTTTGTCTGGAAAAAGTTAAATCACCAATAGTAACACTTAATAGGAAATGAGCGCTACGTCAGACAATAGATTTATCCTGCTACAAGGAGGAAGTGCAAGTGTGTGGAGACATTTAATACCTTCCAGATTATTTATGTGATTAGTGACTGAGAGACATTGTAATACAACAGCTGATGTCGTGCCTCATGTTTAACATAAATACGACTCATCTGTACTGTGGATGTTGTATAATTTGTAGGTTAAATAGTTGTGTGTTAAATAACATGCTTCCAAAATACAAAGATAAATCCCCAAATCATCCTGACAGATTCTGGCTATGTACAAGATTTTGTTTTCATTCAATGCAAAAAAATTTTGCAATATTCAAAACATTTTTAAAAAGCATGTGAATAGTATTTGCGAGATTCAAAACACGGTTAAAAATGGTTAACACGCTGTGCACTGAACTCAGCAGTCACAGGTCGGGGCGGAGCATCAGAGAAGGCTGCGGTTTGAAATGCTCAAAGGGGCGCCATACAAACGTGTGCGAATGTCATTCAGAACTCCTTGCTCTTTTAATTTTAGAGGCAATTCAGTCATAAGAGGCACTGCAAAGTAACTTGTCAGTTCCATTCATGGGAAAACACTGCTGTGAAAACTCTAGCGCTAGAAAGGGAAGTGTACAGTGTAAAATTACAGCAGGTGCAGGCGATTTGAGGAACAAACTGTCACCAAAGACCAATCTTGACCAACAATGCTTGTTTTGTGTTGAAATTGTGAACATTCATTTCAGGGATTTACTCAAACCACTTTTTAACGGTATAAAAGAACTCACAACCATCGCCAAACCCTGGTGCCCAAAGCCTGGACTGAGACACAGGGACTCTCTCCCAGGTACAGGACTTACCACGGTGGGTTCCTCTTCTTTACAGTCCTCTTTTACACGGCCCCTCACTCAACACCACAGTCCTGAGAGAGAGAAAGAGAGAGAGAGAGAAATATAAAACATTATGCAGCCTGCACCTTTTAATTCACCTTCTCGTTCATACATGCGCGACTCTGGACAAGCGTGTGCATGTAATGCCAGATTTATTATCGCTGCCTATTTTTACCCAGCCGAAGCAGCAGCATGCCTCCGTGACCGCGCTCGGATCATACAGTCTCCACTTCAGCCTGAAAGGACGCAGCATTGAACGTTCAATCACACACCAGATCCTTCGCTCCTCAGCTTCCCAGTAACTCAAAAGGACACGGAACTATTTGCTCGTGTCCTCCCTGTCCAAACGTTAAAACTGCAGCGGGGGAGTCGGTGAGAGTTCGCCACTGCAAATTCTTTACCCAGCCTGCAGGCAGGGGGGGTGTAGACTGCAGGCCCGTACCGTAGCTCTGCTCTCTCTCGCTTTTTTCTCTCCGTCACACATTCGTTCTCTCCACACGAACTTTCACCCAGTTGAGGTCGCGCCAACAGCCCCCCTCCCTCACTTCTCTGTTCTTCCGTCTTTCTCTTTCAGGCTCGGTCTGTCTCAGACACCGTTTTACACTGCAAATGTGACAGTCAAATTATGCTGTCTCTTTCCTTAATTTTTCTCTGTGTGTCTTTCTCTCTGTGTGGCTTTCTCTCTCTCTGTTTTTCTCTCTCTCTCTCTCTCTCTCTCTGTCTGTCTGTCTCTCTCTCTTTCTCTGCACAGCATTTGATTGGTGCCATTTCTTGACCACTGCCTCTTTAAAATGTGCATCATGTGACCTCAAATAACCCCCAAGCGCCACATTTATTGTATCCTGCCGAAATTTAAACTAGCTTTTAACAATAAATTGGTAATTTGATTGACATTAACATTATTATTGTCCCAATATGTGCATCAGTTCAGACAAATTTAGCCAGCATAATGTAAAAAAAACATACAAAAAAAAACAATATAAACAAAAATATCTGTCAATTTGCCATTTTGCTGTTGCAAAACCGGATACGCTGCCCAGTGCAAAACAACATCCAAGTAGGACAAATCTGACTGCTGCACTTTTTATCTGAAACGTATTACACCATCCTTCCTGTCAGTCAGATAATTTTACACAGTTCATGTTAGAACACATCTATTTCACACACACCATTATCAGGGTAACACTGGTGTGTGTGTGTGTGTGTGGGTGTGTGTGTGCCCCTGTATGCACAACAAGGAATTCAATTGGCTAATGGCACTAATAGGCTATATTTCATTGTTGTTTTGCAGAGGTTCTTAAACAGCCCTAATAAAATG
The DNA here is from genome assembly GCA_037974405.1 of Brachyalestes nurse. NCBI lineage: Eukaryota > Metazoa > Chordata > Actinopteri > Characiformes > Alestidae > Brachyalestes > Brachyalestes nurse. Next base: position 21,617,995 of record JBBPCY010000082.1, on the reverse strand, counting down.
AGCTTATTTAGGTATTTTCCAATATAAAGACAAAAACGCGGCATAGATAAACAGAGCAGAGGTTTTTTTAGGCGACAATGCATCTCTTTCCTCACTCTCTTAGGTCCAAGCAGAGCTAACTTTTCTCTTCCGGCTCTGTTCTCATGCAACCCCCTGAATTACAGAATCAGAATCAGAAAAAACATTATTATCCCAGGGGAACTTGCTTATGTCACAACTGCACAGACATACCGAGACAAATTTAAAATATGTGGTCTAAATAAATCCAATAAGAATTCTGCATAAACTACTCTATGAAATATACTATACAATATACACCAATGCTGGGTATTAATACTATAGAAAAGTAACTTACAGTTAAGTAAATTACTAATAACACAAATAGTGTTAAGGTGTACGTTTTTGCATGTAATAGAGAATAGTAGATCAGTAATACTGACATAAGTAGTGATATTCACATGGTAGGACTATTGAACATTCATTTATCAGTGTCTTGGGGGGAAAAAAGCCCAGTGAGTGGATCATAGGTGAGTACTGCAACACCCTCATCTGGACTTACATCACTGGACTTACATCAAATTATAAAACTGCATAAGAAAGACTAAACAAAAGTGATTCTTTTCAGCAAAGCACAATCCAAGCAAGTAAGGAACTGCTCTCAACACTGAAGCAAGTAGGGAAAAAAAGCAAACTCCCTAAAACACAGACAGGATGAAAAAGCTAAGCTCTCTCCCATCGCCACACTGCTCCTGTCTCTTACTTCTGGAGACCTGCCTAAGAGAGTGCGTGTGAGGCAGAGCCGTCAAGAAGAATGAATGAGGGTAGATAAAGAGAGGTGCAGAGAGAGAGAGAGACAGAGAGAGACAGAGAGAGACAGAGAGAGACAGAGAGGGAGAGAGAGACAGAAAGACAAAGACAGCGACAGAGAGAGAGAGAGAGAGAGGCAGAGAGAAAGAGACACACAGAGAGAAAGAGAGAGAGAGACAGAGAGAGAGAGAGAGAGAGAGAGAAACAGAGAGCAAGACAAGAGAAGCAAGAGAGGCGAAGAACAAGAGAAAGTCTTGCACGGCTGCTCAAACTAAACACTTGGTTTGGTGTGTGTGTGTGTGTGTGTGTGTGTGTATGTGCATACATTAATTAGGGATCACTAGACCCACCTGGAGGTTTGAGAAGCCCAGTTGAGTAGAAATATGCAACACACATTAACTGTCTGTCTCTCTGAAACACACACCTTCTCACTCTCGCACATAGTGGTGGGCCAACCAGTATAGACTGGCTGATACTACTGGCTAAAACTGACACTGAGGCTCATCATGATCCACGACGATTAACTGTGATATAAACAATTGCAATTAAATAACTGCCCCCCCATTGTGTGCAACTATTAAACTATAAGCCTTGCTTCATACTTGTCAATGACTGAGGGCTAAAAATTAGATTAAATAAATGTTGCTATGCTCTAACCACGTTAAAAAGCAAATTGAAAGGTAATAAAGCTGTAGTAAATAACTGAAGTCAGCTTGGGTGGCATCACAATATACGATATAGTGCAGGATTTTGAAATACAGGTCATATAAGTTTCAATATATCACAGCCATCACCTCCACACTAGGCAAATCAGTCAAGTTGTGGGGAAAAATCCCTTTTCTACCCCATCCCAATTAATGTTGTGCAGTATCGATAAGATGTAATATTATGATATTATGAGTTTGCATGAATAGTTAATGAGCTCATGTTTTCCGAGTGTTGGAGCTGGACCAAGCGTAACACACTCACAACACACTCAGCCTTTCAGTCTGGCCTCCTTTCCTCACCAAAGTCCACAATGAGATCTAACTCAAATCAGTCGGGAAATTACATGAGCACTGGGATTATATGGATTATCTAGTTATTGTGTGCTGCAGAATCACTAATGTTCTCATTTGTGTGGATGGCTATGGATTAACAACTTGTAAAGAGAAATGTGACACTCCAGTACTAGATGCAGTACTAGTCCTCACATGTTAAACGTTTTCGATTGCCTCTGCAAATTCACACCTTGTGTGTTGTAACTGCTGTGAACACATCACAGCCAGAGAGAAGACCTCTGCCCGTCCTAAGACAAATACTGATAGGATCACTGGCCAAAGGCCACCGTGCAACTAGAGGGTCCAGCCTACTTCTAGCCCTGTTAGCCATTTCATAGGGCTCCACTGGAGTCCTGCTTAAATATTGCTTAAATATTGAACATCAAGTCAATGATACATAAGGAAAAAAAAAGTATACATAGAAATAGAAAGGCCCAACTAGGGGTGACATTATAATATTAATAAATATGTACCTACTCAGAGAGTCAGCACTGATTTGCAGGCAGTTATAATTCTGATAATGTACATTTTAACTCCTCTACTGTCGTTTCTTACACAGACTCATCAATCTACAAGCATTTCATGTATGCATTCTGAATTGTTTTTTTTCATATTTGTTAAATAGGTTAAATTTTTGAAAGGTTTTAAAAAGGTAAGAACGGTAGAGTAATGTTATGTGCCAAATATATTTTGTTAAATTGACGCACACTATAAACAACTGTCCTGTATTCTCTGCTTTACAGAGAACTTACTGAAGCCCTCAAAGCCATAGATCTTATTAGTTAAAAGACCAAAGTGACGACTTTTAGTGCTGGAGCTAAAAGGCCACATCAAGGAAGACATGAACACAATCTACATATCATTCTTTTTATCTTACTCTACATTGTTCTGTCAGGGCATGGCATAGAGAAACTGCAGAGCTACAGAGATAACCAGAAACCACGAGAGAGAGAGACAGAGAGAGAGATTAGAGATAGAGGAATAAACCTGCTTAGGAGGCAACAGCTGCCTCGCCTGCATCATCAGCCAGCCTGGGGCCATCTCCAACAGAAAAGGACAAGATGGCCGGCTGAAGGTTTGGAACAGTTTGCTTTCCAAATCCAGGCTCTAAATACCACCTCGCTAGCCTTCAATAACCCGGGACAAACTCGAGATGTATCCAAACAAATTAAAGTTAGAATGAAAACAAAAGAGGGACTAGAAGGTTAAAGACGTGTTGATCCACCCAGCTCTCCTGGCTAATTACCAGAGCCTAAATACACACAGGCTACAGGTAGAGACCTAAAAAAAGGACTGGAAAAGGATGCTGAAGACAAACTCAGGCAGAACCTCAGGCATGAAATCTAGACTAACACTCCTGCAAAAATACCAGGCTTTGAAAGCTTCAAAAGCAAGAATTCAGGCCCCTCAAACAGACCCACTAATAAAAGTAACCTAATGGCTTTGTTCTAGTGAAGTGCCAAGTGTATGTATGAAATAATGAAAACCTCCAAGTAACAGTTTTTAGAATTTGACAACTTCAAAAATACCAAATCCTATAAGTAACCAAGCTAGTAGCCAAACTGGAAGTAGCCCTTACCAGTAGGCGTAGTAGGCCATTGCCATGACCACTAGCGCCCCACAGATCCCTGTGAAGATCATCACAGCCCCTTGATTCAGCATCTTCACCTTGCGTTTATATTCTCAAAATACAGTAAAAGCAAAAACAAAATAAGATTGTTCAACACAGGACAACTGCGAAGGCTACTGTCCTAAAAAAAAAAAAAAGCTGAATAAGTTAATTTTTTTTGCCCTTCAAAATCTTTTTCTTCAAAAGAGGCATGAAAGTGCCCAGCTTTTCGAGAACAGGCCGGGGGGGAAAAGGAAGGACGTCCACTGTCCGGCTGGCTAACAAGCCATGCTAAAGCTAATCCCAGCGGGAGAGAATGAGATTATGATGATGACAGCAAGAACAAATCAAGATCCCATAAACTGAGGAGGAGGAGGTGGTACTCCAAACCGCCACCGTCAGCATAAAGCCAAGACGCTAATATCTTTGGGCAGGGACGATAGATGACTGAACTCCGACCAGTCGCTGCCCCAAAATGCCAACTCAACTCCTCGCACCGCAGCTATTCATTAGCAAAGAGGAACTGGTCGCACGGTGTAGACTGGACAAATGGGAAGAACTCTGAAAAAGACAGGGGAGACGTTTCAGCATCCAGTATGCCCTCCTCTTTGCTAATCCTCTTGGGATTAGATTAGCAGTGATTAGCGCTCTGGAGCAACACCCTGGATAAGTCACATCTCATTAATATCAACCTTAAGGCAAGGGTGGAAGGGGCGAGGCGTGGCCTAGGAGGGCGAGGCATCTGTAATTAGCTCATCGACTAAAGGGAGCTGTTCTGAAACTTTATTGCCACTTTTCTTGATGGATGCTGCTAGGATAGCACTAGCATAGTCATGGTTGCACATTAATGTATTCCTGCTTTGAAATATTAGCGTGGTCCACTCCTCTGCCCCACAGCAGACATGTGACCTTTCATTTCAAGTATCCAAGGGCAGCCACGCCCCAAGTCCAGTTTAGATCCAGCTGCAATGAAGACGAGCAGGCAAGTATCTGCCCAGAGCCACACATCACAATACTGACCTAACAAACAACAAATCATGCTATGGGCTAGCGTAGCCAGCAAGCTCTCTCGTCCTTATTCTTCCCTCATCATCTCTCTCTCGTTCTCACTTTCCTTCCTAAATACAAATGAATGACACAAACACAAGCAGTAAAGCTTTTGGGAATTTGCTTTACTCATTTATCTCACTGTGATCGTACATGAAAAGGATTACATGGACACGTATGCATGAAATGGTCTAGGCTGGCCAGACCATGTGGATCTAAGTGTGTCTGTAAATCCCAGGTGAGACATAGAGGAAGAAGAAATAATCAGTTCAGCGCAAGGTGCATCGCAGCAAAGGAAACGACAAAAACAAACAGGCCGCAAACCACTTAAAAAAAAAGGTGCCCACACAAGCAGTGGGCTATTCCACATATAAATGGCCCAAGACCTACACTCGTTCAAAAAATAAATACATTAAAAAAAAAGGGGGACCAAAAATATATTTGTCGAGACTCTGAAGAACATTTCAGTGGTTGTAGAATACGTATGATATGTTCTTTAAAAAAAGTACAAACTTTTTTCCTTGAACTATACAAATGACAGGTTTTTCCTAGAACCATTCATCCAAACCAAGAGTTACCCGAAGACAATTGTTGGTCTGGACAACAATCAGATCTTTGTGACTAAAATAATAATAATCAGACTGTCAACTGGACCATCTAATAAAATTTCCTTTGTCCCAAACCAGGCTTAATCTGTTGGAAAAACCAGCCCTCGGAGACAAAATGGGTTATTGTGTTTCCCGTTCGCCTTGTGTCATCCTGCTTTTCCTGTAACAGTGAATGCATTCAGATGATCTGCGCTCGTCTCTCAACGAGCCTCCTAGAACGAGGACAAGTGAAATTTATTCAGGTTGCTCTTCACAGTAGACACAGTAAATGTGACTCTTAATAACCAAGCTCCTGTACAATCTTTACCAACATAAGGCTTGTTAATAAGGTGAATCTATTTTTCTTTCCATTATGCCAGAGAAGCTTAATGGAATACAACAAAGGCTGGTCATGATAAGCAGTTATACTCTCACCATTACTTATAAAAGACTGCAACCTTTTTGGAATGGTCTCCTGCACTGTGGCCCCTAGAGACTTTAGAGAACACGTGGAACAAAGAGCGCCGGCTTCTGCTCTAATGCTGAGCTGAATACGGTTCTCTTGATAATACACTGGGCACTTCACTTGCATAGCTAAAATGTATTGTATGAAAGTTTTTTTTTTTTTTTTTTAAACCTAGTTTAGAAGTCTTATTTATTCTATTCTTTGTCGGAGGAGCATTAGAGAGTTTATCCAGGTCAACCCCTAAAGGAGAAACTGAGCTAAGAGCTGAGAATTTGTCTTACACATCTTGACTGCTCTACTCAGTCAGGCTCTGAACAAAGTCCAAGCATGTCTCTAAAACACCTGGCCAAAATAGCGCCGAATCAACATGCTCCACTTATTCGTACAGAGTGCTTTCTCAAAATGTTGAATCGTTTTTCTCACTGCTTGATGCATGGAAAGTCATCCTGAGGCTTCCACAAAACTCTGGCACAAATCGTCAATAACTCATTTTTCATTAACTGTCACACAGCATTGGCGGTCAGGCAAAATAAGAAACATTACAGCTTCGAATGAATACAGATAACTGCCAAAATCACACAGATGTCGAGACACTTATTGCAACAGATGGCTGTAATAGAAAGGCTATTGAAGAACACAGTGCAAATATCCCCTAATAGTTCCAATATGTGTCACGAAACATAGTTTCTGTGACAATGATGTTAGCGAGTGCTTTCAGATTCGCTCCAGATTACAGTCAGACCAGTCCCAAACAGCATCGGCCTGCAGATGTGAAAAGAGCGGATGTTCTTGTCTTTTTAACCAAGATCAAGATTCTGTAGCACTCAAAAGGTGGGGCACAGCTTAATATGGGCTGGTTTAGTGTAGAAAAGGCAGTTCAAATTAAGCGAAGCAGATTCTAGCTTGGTTTAATTTGCCTCTGGCTCTAAGAGGAGGTTTGGGATACCTTTTGTGCTTCTTACAACAGATCTTAGATCAGTGTGTGCTTCTGACAGATCTCAGTGTTTCAGATCACTAGTCATTATATGGTTTGTATAACTGTTTAATTGTACAGAGCTGCCACTTTATAACCATGCTACTACTGTATTATATTTATTACTCAGTACTTGATAATCTTTTGGTCAGTGTACTTTTGACACTGTGTGTATTTTTGGAATTTATTTGTGTTTGTTTGATTGCATCATATTTTTATGGTCAAGTCACCTCTGTAATAGACAGACAGAGAGAGAGCAGACAGTCGAGTCGCCTTAAAAATGTGTGATGGAGAGGGAGTCTGTGACGTCACGGCTGGAAAGGGACAAAACACAGAAACAAATGTGGAGAAACAAATGCGAGGCAAAACACATAACAGACTCATAAACAAACTTTAAAACACTAAAGCTACGATCCGGTATAACGCGCGTCACGGTTTGTTGTGGTTTAATTAATAATAATCAGCCTGTGAATGTGGCTACGCGTTCAGCCATCTTTAACCATAAATGGCTCGGTAAGTGGTCCAGTGGTAAGATGCCAGTCACAGAATACAGATGATCCACAATGCTAACAGATTTTTTTTTTGCTCATAAAGCCAATGTTTGTGTGTCTCCAAACATTGTTTTATAGCAACCATGCAATCACACTTCACATTTTCATGCAGAAATGCATCTAGTTGTCCTTGAAGTGCTTTGTGCTTGCTGCTGCACCAAATTCAATCTTTGATATAAACTCATGTAATGAGCGACTGGCTGAGTTGGTTACATTATTTTTTTTAAATAATAAAAACCCAAACCACAAGGTATGTTGTTTGTAGTTCCATGCAATGTCAAAGACATGCCCAAACACAGGCCTAAATATAAAAAATGAAAAAAAAGAAAGTGTATAAGAATCAATTCTGATTCAACATACCTGTTTCTCAAATATATCACAGTATAACATCAGGCCTTTTTTAACTTTTCACTAATAAAGCTGATTAACCCATGCTTCTTGAATGCGGCCACTCCATGCTGACACAATGTCTTACAAAGCTGGTGTACCTTGTCTTGAGACCATTTTGTTCTGTTGAGGTTCTTCTAAAACTTGACCATACAACTTAAAATGCATTTCCCCTTCACCCCAGATCTAGTCAGCCAACCAAGACATGCCTGGTATCCAAATTTGGCCTCTTTAGCTCAGCACTGGAGCCTAATGTTGCCAACAAACACTAGAAGTCATACGTCACCTGCATCATTTCCATAAATCCATCCCAAAAACTTCTCTTAACCCGCTTAAACCACACTCAGCTCTTCATTAAGGTGGTGCAGACTCAATGTGGTTCAGGACACAGTATGACTTACTATGAAGAGTGAAAAAAACAACATGTAAACAAATGTTGTGGGCAGCCTTTTTAGAGTCTGTTTTCACACACTTCCTCAAGAGTAAGAGTGCAGATCTAGAATCAGTTTTTCCATCATAAATACTGAAGAATCTATAGCCAGTAGCTGTAAAGTTTTATGACATTTTATAGCTCATAGTAAGTCTTACTGTCTATGAATAAAGATCTATTAACACCAATAAAACTGAAAGTCACTACTGCTGTGTGTACAGTTAGTATGATGTCGCTTTTCCTTTTTTGACACTAATACCGTTAATTAGATGGATACCAATTCAATTTTTTTAAAAGCTTTAATATTAAACCAGGTATCGCAATGGTGCCACTCATACTAGTAAAGATGCTGATGACTAGTAATGATGTTGTTGCCTAGCACTTACAGCACTAAGAAAAAGATTAAAAAAAAAACAGAAGTCACACAGTTGGTGTCCCGTGGTCATAACCTGTGTGAGGTGCGAGCAAGCAGGGTACCAGTAAGAGGATCTCAGCAGGGCGTCGTCAGAAGCTTTGACCTGCACAGTATCAACAAGAAACAAAGTTGTCCAACAACAGAGCAAGCTAGTCATTCACAATGAAGCTCTAATCTACAGGAGCCAATCTAAGTTCAGGTCCCAGATTATCAGCTCTCATGAGATAACCTTCAGAACAGACAAAGGCCTGAACCTCTACATCGGGATTCTATAGTAACATGGACCAAAGTGGGATCCATCGCTGGGACATCAGTCTTCTCCTACGGTAGCTGTAACCGTAATAGGGTTAGGTTTAAATACTGCACCAGTTGATGGGGATAATCAGTAAGGTCTATTTGGCAGTTTGCATGAACTCACTGTGTACGTATAAACGTGACTGAAACACGAAGAGACAGCACACACCAACTGAGCTGCAAAGAATCAAAAGCAATAAAAGAAAAAAACATTTGAGACATACTGGCGGCCCTCCTGAGATCTGGACCTCTAAGGATTAACTGGAGTGTGTGTGTGTGTGTGTGTGTGTGTGTGTGTGTGTGTGTGAGTGTGAGTGTGTGTGTGCGCGCGCATGTACCAAGGAGCCATATGGCAGACAACAATACAGAAGGTCTGGTCTGGATTTAAACCAAAGTGCAACTGACACATCTAACGCAACCCAACACCACACAGTAAAAACACCTGCGTCGACAAAAGACCTATTCTGTTTAAAAAAAAAAACATGAACAGTATTAATTAAAATACAGCCCTAACGGCAACTCGTTATGAATAAATGATAAATAAATCAGTGGGCATGCCCTCACTTACCCTCTGAAAAAGTGCAGCCCCTTCGATGCAGGCTGGAAGCTGGTATGGGCTACGGTGGGCGGGGCTAAATGTTTTCTCCTCCTTTTAAACGCAAGGAGGAAGTTTGGGCTGGCCTACATGTTGTACCTTTCTTCATAATGTTATTGTTTATGCGTTCTTAACCAAACAAATGGCCAATAACGCGCTCTCAGCACCTGTCATTTATTAGTAACTTCACAATGAGCCCATTTTCTACACTTCCCATCCTTTTATAGCATTTTTCTTCAAGGTCAACATCTGACATTGTGCGAGTTTATGAAACAAGAACAGTTTATTTATTATAACAATTTACAGGAGGCAGGTGCATAACTAGATCATCATCATTATATTCCAAAATGTTAGTAAAGTTCAACGTGAACTGATGCAGATTTGGAGAAGCTGCTGGTTATTAGCTGCAGTTAGCATCTTAATTTACTGAAATTAAGATCCAACCAGCCATCTTCTCACCAAGAGTAGGGATTTTGGAGGTAACTGAAAGTGCTTTTTTTTTTTACCCACACAGGAACATTTGATGAGGTTCATTCCCAAAAAAACTACCGTCGTATTTCTTTCTATAAAGATCAGCTCATCCAGGAGTGTGTTCAGTGCTCCGACATGTATGTGTATCTATGATTCACTGAACAGAAAATGTATGCAACGGCTCATAATGCTCAGAATATGTCCTGTCCGTCGTTAAAAAGAGCCAGTCAGCTTGCATGCTTGTCGTAAAAGCTGCAGAACAAGCTAAATAATCAAACGTTTTGTGCATCAAGTGAGTCAAACACTACAAACATTTTTCTTTCAGATTCTATTGCCCTTAATTATGCTTTTGCGTTAATGTGCCTCACAGGTTCAGTTTTATAGGTCTCTCTCCATTCAAAAGGATACGAGCCTGGACTCGCATGAGATGAAATAACCTGCCTTGGTCAGCAGCCAAGATCACTGTTGAGTAGACAGACTTTTCCTATAAGGACTTTGGCCCTGTTCTACTTTTCACTGCACCAGCATTCCCCAGATCTGACACTCGCCACCCATCATACACCGCACAGCCATGCCCGACAAAAGCAGTGCTCCCCACTGAAAATGAATAGGATCTATTGTGGTGTGTCGGCTCACTGTATGCAAATTCACCTTAGGAGTGATTTATACAAATGACTGGCTTAGAGCCAACTAAGTCGATCATCCAAGCAATGTTTAGTGTCTAAAATCTGCACCGGAGCTACGAGGCCCATGTAGCTTTAAACTAATGTAAGCTTAAGGCCTTTTTGTTGACAAAGACTTTAATTATATATTAGATTAGTTGCTCTAGCGCAAAGATACAGGGACAGACAGCAGGACCAGTCTGCAACAGACCAGACATGAGGTGATAATTGTGGAAATGATACTTTTCAGTGAACCATTACTTGAAACATCTATCTACAACGTTTTTACTATTTTTTGGACCACATTTCTACATCTTGCTACACCAAGTGCTGAAATTATCAATCATATTAAAGGACAAAGAGAGACACACGTATCTATAAATATATAAAACAGTCTTCAGTATAAAAGGCCTTCTGTTTTCCTGCACTATATGGACAAAAGTATTGAGACACACCTCTTAATTCAGGGTTTGGGCTAGCCCTATACTTCCAGTGAAGGAGAATCCTAATGCTTCAGTATACCAAGACATTTTGGACAACACTTTGTTAAAACAGTTTGGGGAAGAACCTTTTCTATTCCAGCATGACTGTGTCCCAGTACACAAAGCAGCTCCATAAAGACATGGCT
>JBBPCY010000082.1:21577202-21589674 GCA_037974405.1 Brachyalestes nurse | reverse complement strand
ATTGTTATACACAAAATTCAATCATTCAAATCATTAATTCAAAAATAGTGTAGTACTGCTATATGGACAAAAGTGCAGTAACATTTGGTTTGCAAACAATTTAAACAAATAAAAAGCTTTTAACAGCAGTTCTCAAATATTAATATAATCAAAACAAATATGAAACCAAACCTACTTGCTACTGCAGGGCATTCACGTTTTATCTAGTTTATAGAAAAACAAGTTACCCTCAGATTTCAGAGCCACGATCATAACATTAGAACAGGCACCTTCCAATCAACAGCAAGTTAACATTCGTAAATCTGTTTTCTTTTTTTCTTAACAGCTATCAGCAGAAACATTTTTCTTTTATCAGGGAGCAGCATAAACAGTTTATGTTCAGTAGCAAGTGTCCCTGTTAGTGTGATTTGAAGTGGTCGAGCACAAAAAAAGCCCAGAATTTTCAAAATAATAATAATAAAAACTGCGTTAATGCGCAATAAAATAATTGTCGCCATTAAGTAAATAATGCGTTAACATTAAATATGTTCAGTGAATGTGTTAAACAATGATGTAAAGCCCGATACCAGCGTTCAGACCATGTCTCAGGAATTGAGTGCGAAAGGGGCTTAAATGAATAGGCATCTATAATAAACATATTGAATAATCAAATGTGTTAAAATGAGCTTCTGATATTGTACAATATTTATCACATTATAACTTTATATTCTCCCTTGACCGAAGCTTTGAGTCCACAAACACTTTGTAGGAAAATGTCTTTGGAAAATGCCTGTTTACCATTAAACTGTTCCTGTACTTTTCCTTAGATAAGGTCCAGCCTATCTGCCTGCCAAACTACGGGGAAAGTTTTGCCCTTGGTTCCATGTGCTGGATATCAGGCTGGGGGGCTACAAACAGTGGGGGTGAGCTGAACTTTGGATCTCTGTTGGAGGGAACTGCATTCAGTTTAACAGACCAGCAAGATTTCTCCTGTAATACCTATAAAAGAGAACTTTTCATCCAGTTCACCTGTGTTTCTGGATTTAGATTTATAGAGGACAAAATGTCCTCATAATAATGAGAAGTGGAGTCTCTACAGAGACAGTAATAATAATACATTCATTTTATAATGTTTCAAAGTCACCTTAGAATTATAAAGGAAAAAACAACACAATAGTCAACAATTATAATGTGAAAATGTAAGTCTTAAGAGAGAGTTGAAATCAGAGTTTCTGAGGAAGGGATTTGCAGAAGGAAGGTTTGACAAGTGCTGTTTTCATCACATTGCCTTCTTGTTAAGGGTAGGATTAGGATTTAGGTGTAATATTGCTTGGCTACAGTATTATCAGGGGACAGACCTCACACATTTGGTAATACAAGACTGTGTGTGTGTGTGTGTGTGTAGGAGAAGTGAGTGTATCTCTACACTCGGCGCAGGTTCCTCTCCTCCCCTCTAGAGAGTGCGGCAGGTCAGGACGTTCTCCGTGGAACATCTGTGCTGGATACCTGAAAGGAGGAGCCGACACGTGCCAGGTTACACACATTTTTATTGTGTCTCTGTTGCATACTGTACTGTGCAACTGTTAGAGGACACTCCATTGTTTTTTTCATTTCCAGTCAAGATGGCCATAAAGCACTGGTGTTTCATTTTTCAGTGTCAAAAACTGCAGGAAACATTTAAATGTATGTTTCATGCACAATCACAGTTTATTGGCTGAATTCCACATATTATGGGAAAAATAACTGATGGACTGTTGGTTGTTTTATTTAGTTAAGTGGTTCTTAACGGTAGTGGAATAGGATCACTAACTGTGTACTAACACTACCATCACAACTGATGATCCCCAACATATTAAGAAGGGAAGAAATTCCACTAATGAACTCTTGATGAAGAACACCTGTTCATTAAATACCGTTCCAGGTCAATTCCTCATGAATCTGATTGAAAAAAATGCCAAGAGGGCACAAAGCTGTCATTAGAGCAATAGGTGATGTTTTCAATTTTAATCTACAATGTAGCCAATAATAAAAACAAAGGAAATCGTTGAATGAGAAGGTGTGTCCAAACTTTTGACTGGCACTGTATGACAAATGCACACTTCACACTTAACACGTGTGTTCGGTTTTTCAAAGTATTACACTAATGAGCTACAATATTAAAAGCACTGACAGGGAAAGTGATTAACGGTTAATTAGCGTGTTCCAGTGGCACAGGTCCAGGGGTGGGACGTATATGGCAGTAAAATCTGAATAAAAATAAAAAATTTGTGGAAAGAAAACAACCATAATATGAATATGAGTATAAGTAGTAATATTGCACATATGATATATGGGCCAGTGTAAGGAGCTGAACGAAGGCCAAATCATAATGGCTTGACAACTGGGTAAGAGAATCTCCAAAATGGCAGGTCTTGTGCAGTTTTGTAGTAGTTAGTACCAATCAAAAATGCTCCAAGGAAGAACAATCGGTGAACAGGCCACATGGTCAAGAGCACCCAATGCTCACCGATCCCGCAGAAGAACTACTGTCCAGGGGTCCGTTCTTCTTACGTCGCTTGACACATCCGAGATGAATTGACACATCTAAGATGAGATCATTGTGCTAATTAAGGTGTGGCTAATTTGGTTCTTGGAGCACCCCTGTTGTTGGTGATTAGTATGGCTGGATTGAGTTGTCCAGGATTATTGCGCGTTTGTGCATTGGTTTAAAAGGCCATATGCATCGACAGTAGAAACACTGATCACAGCCCCTATGATTGGTTGACGAAATGGCAAAAGAGCCAGCTCAATTTTTTTCTCAAGTGGACCAAGAGCTTTTATTAGAGGGTTATGGAGAATTTCAAACTTTAATAAAGAAACACAGGGAAACACAGCAAATTCTGCATAAGCCAGGAGAGAAAGCTGGCAAAAAGTAGCAAACAAATTAAATGCGTGAGTGCTGCCCATGTTACATGTTCCTTGATATGTTATTTTATATATATATATAGTTTGAGTGCCAAATAAACTTTGCAAATGGCACGGCAGCACTCATTCTCCACGTCTCCAACGGTGTAAAGGAAAGTGCCACTCGTAAAGAACCTCAGGGCAATACACACAGTTCGTGCGGTTGTTAACGCTCGACTCCGGTGAGTTGAACATTTCACATGGGGGTTTAACAAAGAAATTATATAAATGATACCCTCTCGAGAAAAAGGGTATCTCTCAAGAAGTATACTGTCATGCTGCGCCAAAGGATCCTGTCTATCACGCAATACACAAGGAATTTGAAAAACTCTGCGAATAATCCTCGCACCTTCGGTAACCGGTTGCTCTCTCATAAACGGACAAGACATGGCTGCGGCAGATTACCTCCACTTATTTAGACGCAATCGGGGGATAGAATGTGACATATTATTAGACACACACGGCGATTAACACACGAATGATGACCACAGCCACACACACGCATATACATATACTGTTTGTATGTTTAAATACATCCATATATATATATATATATATATGCAAGATACTTTTCTTTTCCCACGTGAGTCAGTCCGCGTCAGTCGTGCTCTTTAACCAATCAGATGTGACCTCACCATTTCAACCAATCGTAACCCGCAAGGAGCGCAGCCTAAATCCTGTTTACATGAAATAAACCTGCTCCCGAGCAGGTTTAAGCTTAAGGACATGTTGCTATGGCAGCAAGTCCGCATCGAAGAACGAAACAATCCAAGATCAGGACAAATCCACAACAATCAAATCCAGCTAACTGAGTTAGCGACGTACAAAGAACGGACCCCAGATGGGTGTCAGAACATGAACCATGCATCACACCTTGCTGTGTATTATGCTGCGTAGTCGCAGACCGGTCAGAGTGCCCATGCTGAAAACACCAACACGTGAACTGGAACAAAGGAAGAAGATGGCCTGGTCTAATGAATCATGTTTTCTTTTAAATCATATGGGCAGCCAGGTATGTGAACATTGCTTACCTGGGGAAGAGAGGACCAGGATGTACTGTGGGATGAGGGCAAGCTGGTGGAGGGAGTGTGATGCTCTGGACAGTGTTCTGCTGGGAAACCTTCATGTGGATGTTACTTTTACCACATACCACCTACGTAAACATCTTTTCAAGTACACCCCTTCATGATAGCAGCATTCCTTAATGCCAGTGGCCTCTTTCAGCAGGATAATGCACCTTGTGCTGAACAAACAAGTCCGATCTATGGAGGCGCCACATCAGGACTTAAAAGTATCTGCTGCTAACATCTTGGTACCAGATACCACAGCACACCTTGTAAAGTTAATTCCTTATCGAGTCAGAGCTGTTTCGGTGATAGAAGAGGGAGCCTACACAATATTCGGCAGGTGGTTTTAACGTTTGGCTCATTGGTGTACATTTATCCATGCCTGCTCTCACGTATGGCTCCTCGTGTTTGTAGGGGGACAGTGGAGGCCCACTGGCCTGTGAGGGCTCAGTGTGGAAGCTGGTGGGAGCAGCAAGCTGGTCTCAGGCCTGTGGAAAGCCTCAAAACCCAGGGGTTTACACCAGCGTCGTTTATGCGCTACCGTGGATACACCAGAACCTGGAGGTGAGATCATGTCTACTTGCCAGGGTTTGGAAAGTTAAACATTACAATGCATTGGGTTGCAGGACTGGCTATGAAGAAACGAGGCACTTTCTAAGTTAGACACCAACAGAGAGAGGCCAGATTAGCAGGAAGACCAAAGGTTTCTTGCTGTGTAATACTAAACCACTTGTGCCCGACTGTGAAATTGAGAACGGTTGCCAGATTTGAGACTACAGTAACTGGAGAAGCAACACTCTGATAACGGCACAGGTAGAAGACTGGAGAGACTCTTTTACAGATGCATTATTAATAACTTTACAACCGGGATAGCAATTTGTGTGTTTCTTCCAGTCCCAGTGATACATTTGTCAGTCTAGTTTAAATTAGTGGAGTTACATTAGGGTGTAGATTCAATAGTCTTAAAAATTCTTTAGCTATGTATTAATTTCCCCTCTTTCTTTGCCAGTTTACTTATTGTCTCCTTTACTTAAACTTGCAAGTCTGACTCCGTGAAACTACATGGTTTTCAGACCTAAAACAAGGATTTCGCTCGTGAGAAAGTTCCACGGAATAGAATGGGTCATCCCTAAGTTATAATGACAGCTGATAAAAATAAATTACAAGTGTCATTGGCAACAGGATTTTTGTTTCTGATTTACATCTATTCCATCATTCCACAAGTAGTCCGTTCACCTATCGTTATGAAAATTCATGCTAATTTGTTTTTGACAATAGTGGCCCGTGTTACAGTAGTAATTTAGAGATACCTTTCGCAATAAAACAATCCAATATCTCTTTAGAGAACAGGATCTCTGAGCACTGATTGCAGGCCCAGTAAAAAAAAAAAAACAGGAAACCATCATTAAAGCAAAGAAAAGACCTAAAGATTTCAACATAAAGAGTGGAGAACAGACATGAGATGAACAAGGGGACACTGCAAGGACTAAGGGACGTTCATGTGCTGGTTAGTAGAGAAGAGAATGTCTGCATATTGACAGTTAAGGTCCAGAGAATTTAAAATTTAAATCAAGCTTCATGGTAATTTTATGCATTGGCCCAGAATTCCTCTGGACAGGGTTTTTCTATTGTGAGCTACAGCGCTCTCTGAGCTGAAAGACAGCATCCAGCATTTAAGTCTCGCAACAATGTTTTTAAATGAGTTATCAAAGAGCTTTGCAGAAGTGAAAACGGTACTAGCCAATGCCATCTTCCCGGTTTTTAGAGAATGCCAAACTATACATTGTCCCTTACACAGCAGTATAATCCGCGGGGGCCAGAAGCATTTTTAACGTGGTGGGGGCGCTCTACGTCTCAGCTGTAGTCCAGGAGTGAAAAAGTTGGGGGTGGGTGGGGGTGAAACGAATGATTTTAAAAAGTGGTGGGGAGACGTCCCCCCTTGCTATAATGCTTCCGGCGCCCATGGCATAATCCTGGAAAAATTAGAGAAATGGCAACCATTCCTACCTGTTCCAGGTATTAATTAATATATTCATTCAGTGCATTACTTCATACAGTTTATATGGCAAATCTGTGGTAATACACTCTTAGATGATTTTGTTTGTGTTAGGGATGAACTATACTAATTATTTTATTTCCAATCTGACGAGTAAGATGGACAGCAAAACTTACATTTGAAATTTCAAGCTACTCTTAAATATAGGAATGTCTTTCCTATCCTAAACATTTAGAACATACATTATTTGTTTCACTTTTTCACCATTGGCTGGACGAAAATATAGATATGCAGTTTGCTATAGGCCACCAGAATATATAAGCGCAGGTGCAGTGCAAAGTGTACCTCAATGCCCACACAATATGCACTTACGATACACCTGTATTAATTATTTACTATCAACTATAACTTATTGCAGAAGCCTGAACACTGGGCTTAAAAGGCACTGTGTCATAGACAAGCTTGAGATGAAACGAATAATGAAAGTTCAGTGATGAAGAGAAAGTGGTGTTCTTTTCCAGGACATTCTCTATGAACGTACGAATGCTACTACTAATACTTCTAACAAACCACCTATTCGACTCAGTAGTACATGTGAACTGAGGAATATGAAGAAGTACTGTTCCATAAATGAAGGTCCAAATGAAGTCTGAAAAAAAGGATGGAGATCTCCAGCATGTGTTTCGTCCCCCTGACTTTTCCCCTCCCGGACAACAACCCCCCCACACACATTAAAAATGCTGGGGTCTATGATCTCAAGGGTCTGGAGTGAGCAAAGGCGAGAAAACGAGTGTGACTTATCGATGTCAGTCCAAAAATGGCAACTGAAATTGATTCTTCCTCTCCCCCTCATCCATCCCTCCATCCAGATTTATCACGCCACTCACTGCCTGTCCCAGCCGTCCCAAAATATCACTGATCACTGTGAGCGTGCGAGTGTTCATTTGTACTGGACAGCTGCTTCAACTTTTAACTGGCTCACTAGTGGCCTCTAGAGGGCGTTTGTGTAAACTTAGGGCGCAGAACAACCTCCGCTTCTGGAAGAGAACATGTCTCTTATGCATTAATTTAAGGCCACAGGTTGTTTCTCAAAGACTTCTCATCCAGGATCAGCTTTAAGCTCTAGGATCTTATTCATCTTATATACTTATCAGTGTTTTCTTTTTTCCCCCCCATTAGAAAGAAGAGGAACCAACGATCTGAGTACCTAACACTACCTAATCGAAGGAGAGACGTCAGACACTTTTGGGGATTTATGGAAGAACAAAGTTGCTGAAATTTTGTGGAGTAGCAAATAGTACGATAAAGGGCTATTTCCAATGATTTGACTAACTTTTTGTACAATAGATGAAAACAAAGTCATTCCGAGTGTTTCGATATGAAATGGTTCACCCACTCAGATCTCTCTACAGTGGCGGGTCACAGTGCTTACAAAACAAAAATAACAGGTTTATTTGACCAGTAATTCTAAAGGTGTCTTTATAGGTAAAGTTGATCATGTTATGTAGTTGTAAATTGAAGGGAAAAAAACATGAGGTATTAATTTGCCATAAGACACTGTACCTCTCCACCACGACTACCATTCTTATGTCTTATGTCAACAGTATCAGAAATAATTTCTCAGGCATCAGGCAGTGTATTCATTACCCTTTTTCATGTAGTAACTCGAAGGAAGAAACTTTTAGGGGCAATGAATGCTTTGGACATGGTTCCTATCACAACCATTGTTTACTATTCTGAGTCTGTAGGTTTCCATAGAAAAGAGCATTTGACATCAAACCACATTGAATGACTCTGTTTGCATCGAAACTATTTAATTATGCAGAGGTTTAGAAAAATTGGTGTAATCACTAGTAATCACTCGGTTTTACAGAATTGACGCATGCTCGGTCAGAGCATCATTTTTATGCTACTTTAATGTTTTAGAAAATATGCAAAGTAATATAATGTATGCATTTCTATTTAAATACTCACAGATTATATATTTATCTCTATGTTAATTATGTATTTGCACACAGCTTTATGCACTTTAATCAACCCAGTTAAAGAAAGACATGTTTATTTTACTTTTGTGTAGTCCTTGAGGGTAGGAAAAGGGTAATTAAGTGAAAAACATTACATTTCTTAACATTAATTATATGTTCAGCCTCAGTGAGCATTCTTGGATTGAAAAGGATGAAAGGACTTTTGAAAAATGCTTTTCAGAGTTACAGCGCCATCTGGAGAACAAGTACTGTATTGTGCTGCTTTAAAACGAAATGACTTCTGGTCAATTTAGTGAGCATTTAGAGTGTTTTTATGAGTCGAGGATTACACAACACAGCATTCTTTCTGTGGTTAAAATAAATAAATAAATGAAAACTTAAATAACCAGACACCCTGTAGTGGCGTCAACAGACAGGAATAAACCACAAAAGCAAAAGCCCTGTATTTAATTAAGTTTATTACAAAACAGAGAAAAGGCAAACATGAGCGTGTGTGTGTGTGTGTGTGAAAAAGCAGCAAGAGTGTCCTAAAAAATAACATAATATAAAATAAAAAAAAATATATGAACTGTTTAAAAGAATATTTCACCTGAAAAAAAAATCTCTCTTAGTGACAGAAAGCTAGTGGGTGCGAGTTAGAAATAATGTTAACGGAAATATAGTAATTCGTTATTTTTTACTTGATGTTAGGAACGCCATGTTAGCCTCCACCAGTTCGTTGGAGTGAAATATTCCTTTAAAGCTGAAAGGGAAACATGCAGCATGTGGAAAGCCACCATGCAAAAGCTAACTGAGGTCACGCTCGCCTGCATCACCTGACCTCGTCCACTGCATCACAAGACGACGGCTGAAAATAAAAACCCGGCTGGAAAATGAAAGCTTAAGCTCCTCGCTACAGAAAAAATGACAAACACAAATCGACCGATCCATTCCGGGACACCAGCGCTCATGTTTCAGAACTGGACGGATCCTAGAAATATTCATATTTGGCAAAATACAATCCGAGAGAAAAAAACAAAAAACAAACAAAAAAAAAAAAAAAAGACGGCTGCAGTTTTACTTTATGTGAAATGGAACAGACCGGGAGGGACAATCAGAGTAGAAACTGGCCGACTGTACATTTTTTTTTTATAGTTTACAGTGTGCAGTGTCACACACTGTCAGTAGGCCCTACATGTGCTCTACTGTAAAGGTTATGATGCTTGTAAATAATAGTGTTTATGTTTCTTGACAGCAATAAAGTACAAACCCATGCAAAAAATCTTTACATACTCAAAGCACTAAATGTCTCGGCTTGATTGCGATGGCGAAGCATGGTGGTGGACCTTCGATGCAGCACACAGAGGGACGCTGAAAAGGGCAGCTAGTAGCTTATGGTTTTTTTCCAGTGCAATAATGAGGACAAAATGGGAAATAATGACATTAAACCACCTCAGTGGGACAAATTATGGTATGATCTTCAAAACATAAACATACTTCTTTTCTCACATATCAAATACTGACCTTAAAGTGGACATGCATCATTTATTATTGATTTTTTTTTTTAATGTTTGGTGGTTTCCATGGTGATATTTATTAAAGAGGACGTGCTGTTAGACCTTTTAAGCAGAAATGAGGCCAGTCTCATGTTATGATAAGAAACATGTAAGGCCTTGTATTATTTTTTTCCCCTCTACTTCAGCTTATTACTAGGGCTGTAACGATATGTGATATTAAAACGAAATTGCAACACTCAGATCCACAAACCCGAGATGAATTTCTTCAAATGTAAGTAAAAGGAATTTATGACACTTTGCTTTGAGTGTCTATAAGCTGGCTCGTTGTGATAAAACTGCTGGGGAGTTTGTTTGTAAGAGTTTTGTTGTGTTTTGAGCGAGTTTTTGTGAGATTTTGGCCAGCTGGGCGGAGGGTGTTTTTAGTTTTGGACAATGGTGAACCGGTAGCTGAAGAATCGGTTCTGCGGCAGCCTGTGGCGATTCCTTGAGGTCTTCTGTATAGACTGAATGCAAAAGAAGTGGTGTTGAAGCGTTTATTAATTCATAACTCTGTAGTAAACATGAGGACTCGAAACAAAATGGCGTCCCCCCCAAAAAAAGAATCGTGATACGAACCGAATCGTGGGTTTTGTGTATCGTTACAGCCCTACTTATTACTATTGCAAACTTTCCACTTTCGAATAATTTCAGTTATGAAGCATTATCAAAATTCCCCCAAACTGGGCCGTCATATCAAAAAGGCTTTTTTTTTTCTCATTGCCAACATAAACTTTCCAAAAATGCAGCAAAACTGAGCCAAAAAAGAAGAAGAAAAAAAAGAAACACTCACAAAACCGGCACCAATTCATTTTGAGAATGTGATATAAAAATAGTTTCTTCTTCTCTGGTGCCTGAAAACGATGCAAACACAGGCATGCAAGAGACATAATCTCATTGTCTTGGTATTCAAAGAGAGACAAGGACGAGTAAAGCCAAATCATCCAGCATTGACCTATGTTTTCTATTTTTCTTTCTTTTTTTTTTTGCAGTGTTTTTAACACGGCCATTTACAGTAATATACAAAAAAAGTGCATGAGGTTTCCTGTGTGCTGCTGAATAAACAAACAAACAAAAACGTTTCTGAAATGAAACCGATGCATATCTTCACTGTGCGAGAAACCCCAGACATGTAGTACGCTTGTGCTTTTTGTTTTGTTTTTTTTTTTTACTTTTGTGTGTGTGTGTGTTCATGAACTGTGTTTTGGCATGTATGGCTTTGAGCCTTCAATTTATTATTCATCAAGCTGTTTGACAACTTGAGGATCCAGATCGTGGTGTACAGTACATGAGCATTCACTGGAACGCTGCACTGAGCAAATGTCTCTCACTCTTACTCACTCACTTTTTGCACTTGCTTTCTTGTTAATAATACACTTGTTAATAATAAGGTGTCTCTCTACGTCCCTGTCGGAGTGCGCGTGTGAGTGGAAGTGTGAGTAGTTTCTTGCTCCTACAGTGAGTCGCTGGTTTCCAGGCCTAGCCTGGTCATGTCGGAGTGGGATAGATTGTCCTCGTCGTCGTCTTCTTCGTCGTCGTCGTCCTCGCTGTGCCCTCCCATCATCACCTGCTGCATGGCCAGCGTCGCTCCGTCCGACGTTAGCGTCTGCAGCCCGTCTTCTCCTGTTACCATGCCAACCGCTACCATGGTACCTGAGCATAGTAAAACTACATTAGCATATTCAATTAGAAATATTATCGTACTAACTCTCAGAGGTTCCTCAAAACAATATGTACGCCTTGAAATGTCTCTACTTAATCCGGTTTTACTTCATTTTTTACCCCCAATGGTAGAAGTAGTTTTCCTGAAGATGCATATTTGAAATGTTCAAATAACACCTTTGTGTTCATAAGCAGAAAAGGAGATATTAAAAAAATAGTTAAGAATAAGTTATTGCTGGGCTTGCGGTCTTGTTTTCATTCAATCATTCATTTTCTGTAACCGCTTATCTTTACTAGCTTCATGATTACTTGGAGCCTATATCGGAGTCTACAGGCGTGAGGCGCATTTTTGCCATATTTTTTTTTATCACTTTTTGAAAAGGAAAAACCTCAACACACTCAAAAATGTTCAGGTCATTAACGCTGCAATTATTTTTAAATAGCAGACAATGGAAAAGAACAGTAATAACTCCTTTAGTACCAGGAAAACAACAGTAATAAATCTTCTAAAAAAGTTAAATTATCAGTGTATATATGGTTGTATAAAAAGTTCAAACACTCGCAGTCAAATGACTTCTGGTCATTTTTCTGCAGTGGAGTTTAACATACTGGACCATAAATAAAATATAAAACAGATATATCTTTCGCACAAGCCATATTTTCTGTATTATTTCTACTAATGTGTTAAATGTTCAATGTGCTAAATTCTGCAAATTCAACAGTAATTCTGCAGTAAAATGTGCACTTGTTATGTGATTCCTATATTTCTTGATAATTTGACCAACTGTTGCATATGACTGAATATTAAATCATCAGTTAACTGGAAGACTGTATTGTGCTCCAACTAATCAAACTGACATCTCAGTAATTCAATCAGTTATCAGATGCTGAACTGGCGTACCGTCCTCCATGGCGATCTGCTGCTGGGAGACAGTGGAAGCCAGTGAGTCGGGCCAGAAGCGCTGGAGGGGGCGTGTCTGTGGCGTCTTCTTTTTGCTCTTGGGCGTGTCTGATGAACTGGCGTCCAGCATGGGCTGCAGAATCCGCCTGCGCGCGTTAATGAACCTGAGGGACAGACAACGAGAAGAGTAGATAATCTGAGAGGGTCAGCAGGGAATACAGGGAATATTTAAAATGGCCTATATTCTACAATTTTACACTCACCTCTCTATGTCTTATAATTAAAAAGGCTATTTTTATAACTCTGCTGTTAAGACACAAACAGACACACACGCACACACACACACACACACACACACACACACACACACACGCCAACTTGCCAGCACAGTTACCTCAATGCCTTTA
>JBBPCY010000082.1:21523439-21534774 GCA_037974405.1 Brachyalestes nurse | reverse complement strand
TTCTTTCCGTTTCCCTGAAGGGGAAAAAAAAAAAAAAAAAAAAAAAAAGAGGCAGCAGTCAGAATCTAGCATCTACTCTAAACTAGCTCTGACTGAAGAAGGAACAGTGAATACATTTCTATGAGAATCCTGTCATGTCATTTCATGTCATCCTAGTGTCCAGACCAATAAATCAAGTCTTCCGTTTTTTTTCTTTGGAGACCAGTATCTTAACTGGCTCTGATTAACGTAGAATAAAAACACAGGCTAACAGCGAGAAGTGCTTCTAGTGCTTATATAAACCAATGTGCAAAAAGAATTACTTAAAATAAACGGTATTGTTAATTATATTTGGCTCCAAAGCAAACAAACATTACAACTTGGCAACTGAGAGGAAACACCTTGATAAAGGCACCCAATGCTATGGTTTATATGATCATAATTTCAAGATTCAAGAAACTCCCTCGTTACATTTTAATAAGCTGCAAGAAACCCCAGCCAAAACTAATAATAACTGAGTAAAAACACATCTGCTAAGACATGCCTACCATCTATGATTCATCACCACTTAATATTTATAAAGGTCAATAGAGAAATATGAATCAGACAACTGTGCCTAGCGCTCATTCTGTATTTGGTAACGTTTATAAAGGTCAAAATGCTACAATGTGTTTTTGTGGTCACGTGCATTTCTCTCATTGTGAGAACCAAGTGTTTTGTAAAAGTGGTGCGATGTTGCTGGCCCTCAGAAGAAAACGTGCTGTTTTCATCACAAATTCAGTGTTTGAAGCGAAACGAAAAGAGCAGAAAGATTGCCTTTTGAATATTGCGGTTAGGGCTATGGTTCAGATTTAGGTGTAGGATTACTGAGACACAGTATTACACAAGCCAATGGAATGTCCTCAGAAATGCATTAAAACCAGAACTTGTGTGTGTGTGTGTGTGTGTGTGTGTGTGTGTGTGTGTGTGAGTGTGTGTGTGTATATATAAAGTAAAAAACTGTAACCTTATGTAAACTTTGATAAGTATGTATGTACACAGTATGTATGGAGTTTAATGGCTGCCAATACGATTATATTAGTGATTTTCAGATCGGTCCTCCCAGATCCCCAGATGGTCCATACAAGCAAAACCTACCTACCATCCACCAATCTACTGTTCTTCTTAAGTTATTATAATAAAAAGAAGATTATATAATAATAAGATTGTTCTTATTACTCTTTTTATAGCTGTAATTTGGCACCTCTTCTCCTCTCCTCATTTTTTTTTTTAAATACTGGCATGGTTCCATGGTTCCAATCCACTCAGACTTCAGGACACTAAAGCTCAGGTCAGTTATTAAAAAAAAGATGTGTGTCACTATTTGTTGTGGTTTAGATAATTCAACCCTGAGTGCGGCTACGTGTTCAGCCAACCTTCACCATGACTGTCCTGGTGAGAGTCCACGCCCCCTCGGTGGTTCAGAGGTAAGGTGTGGCACTGAATGAAGAGAACCAGAAAATCACTGAATGCATGCTGTGAGGAGATCCAATTTTTTTTTTTTTTAAACCAATGTCTCCAAACACTGGATTTATAGCAACCATGCAATCACACCTCAGATTTTCGTGTGGAAATGCATCGTAGTTGTGTAAGCAATTAAAATTAAGTCTTTTTAAAAAGGTAAAAACACTTTTGTGGCAAGAAAGGCACATAAAAACGGAGCATTTATGAGGCTCTGTTTCTTACTGGCGGAGATGATTTTACTGGAACCCTTTACACCAAGAAAACAGCACTGGAAGTAACTGTTTCACTCTTAATTTTAGGTGAATACAGGTCTGTGCCAGCGGCAGATATCTCTCACTCAGATAACCATGAGACAATTAACCACAGTAAACATTCTTAATTTGCCATTTATTTGACAAAGATTACGCTTCAATTCACAACTTATCACTGTCTCTACAAGCACATCCACGGAGCATCAGATCTAATGTGTTCTATTCCTTCTGCTAAAACACACACAGCCCAAGGCCAGCATTTAAAGGTACAAATAAGTTTGGATTTGAACTCAGTTCCATTCAGCAACACCTACATGTATTTACGATTAAAACTGCACAAAGACTGTCCTGCAAAATGCCTAATTCACTTTAATTGGCTTAATTTTTTCATCTATTGTGTCCACCACTAACACCTCACATATAGAGTAGCTCAAAGAGACAGTATGCAAAGTAGCTGGGGCTCCACACTGAAACCTTCACATCAAATTCCATGAGTTTTTATCTGAATAATCAGAAAGAAGATGAAGAAATCAATTCACTGAGTACTAACAATGACAAGGTCATCATTTTAGTTTAAGCCACTGAGCTCTGATGTGAAAGACAGCGTCCCAATCTGTTTTCAAAACCAGCACTTTATCTACAAGACTCGATGGGAAAAGGCCGTCAGGCTAAGTCACCCTCCTCTGATGCAAATAGGAACGATCAGAGATATACTGAATAAGCAACTACAAAATATACATGGTTCTTAAATATTAAAAATATCAACTAAAAAATTCCAACTAATTACTGTTTTACTGAAAAAAAAAAACTACGACTACACTAAACTGTGCTGCCCCGAAGCTTTGGAACTCCTTACCCCCTGACATTAGAAATATTAATTGTTTTCTTACTTTTAAATCCAAACTCAAGACCCACTTGTTTAAAATTGCATATTCCATTTAATCTCCTTTGCTCTGTTGTCTCTTACTGTATTTTATTTATTTATTTATTAATTTTTTTTTGTATGTTCTTACTTTGTAAATTTGTACAGTGTCCTTGAGTGTTGTGAACGGCGCCTATAAATAAAATGTATTATTATTATTATTATTATTATTATTTATTACACATCATATTAATATATACTTAAACTCAGAATTTGATATTATTGATATAAACTCGCAATTAACTAATTAACCTGCTGTCATTTCCTGCTCAACTCATGAGGATTCACTGAACGGGTTGACATATGTCTATTTTATCTTATTTAGACTTAATCTTATCTTACTTAGTGTGCCTGGTCACTTTAGAACCACACTTAAACAGAAGAACTTAAAACCACACCCATATAAAGAAAAAGAGACAATTGATGGCACCTGGAGTCAATGAGAAAAGTGTGAGACACTTCATTTTCTTTTTATTTACTTGATTTTTATCACTACCACATTACAAAAGTGGGTTAGTTTCAATAATGTCAATTTGATTAATTTTCTTGCTATGTGTGAGAGGTATACAATGTATACAATATATCACCAATTCTTTTTTGTGCACATGAGTTTTTACAGGGTTTTGTATAAGAAATAAAAAGTCTTTATTTGTATTGTAGACATTGCAACCCCTAGTTAATATCACCTTTGTAAAAAAAAAAAAAGCCTCTACACTTTAAAAACAACTGGCCATCTATGTTGGTCTATGTAACATTTTAATTACATTTATTTGAAAAATATTGGAATAAAATATTTTATTACAAATATTTATATTGAAAAATAAAAAAGTATCCATACTTTCACATAAGTACATTTTTATGCAGTTTTTCTACCTCTACAATGAAGTCTGAATGACTCTGGTGCTCATAAGTTAACTCATAATTTTAACTTTGTTCATAACTCAACAATTAGATGAGCCTAAGTAGAAATTTTTTCACTGCTTGTACAGTTTGCGGCAGTGTGTGTGTGTGTGTTGTGAGTGCAGTAGTGTTTGTAGAGCAGATTTTCTATGTGCTGTATTCCAACACATTACAAAAGCACTAACCATAAGAAAATGTCTCATTTTTTCAATGGCTGTATATAATAAACATATATCTACGGTATTGTACTGTATTCTATTATATTCCATTCTGTTTTTTTTTTAATTATATTAGCCCATTATATAAGCACTTTCCAGAATTTTGCTGCTTTCGCTCAACAAACTGTTTCTTGAAAAATGTATTTAAATATATGTGATTTATTCTTATAAAAATGATTCAATATATGTATTGAATATTGGTTATACACCGTATTAATATTATATATACTCCAGCATATTTCCAGTATATTTTCTTTGAGAATAAGATCATTGCTGTCATGGTGTTGCTGGCAGGAAGGGAAGGAGGACGTGCTTGCAGGAGTCAAAGGTTTTAATCAAAATGGGTGGAAATAAAACAAAGGAAGTGAAGGAAACAAACACAGAGCTCTGAGAGAGTTTCAAATCAGACGGCCAAAGCCTTTTAAACTCTCCTGCAGGCAGAGCGAACAACGTCCTTCTGTTGGTCGGCGTGAAACTAATACCAGCAGTCCAGTGTGTAGGCGATACTCTGCTGTGTAAGAGGTCCTCCAGATGAGGGACCGTGACCAAGGCGTAACAAGCAGGAACAGTCAGGGCTGAGAAGAAAGTACACCCAGTTCTGGGCTGGGCTGGGCTGGGCTGGGCTTAAACAGGGAGGGGCAGATGAGAGGCAGGTGAAACTAATTGGGGTTATGGCAGAAACCAACAAGGGAAGTAAGGAGGGGTTGTTAATCTAGAACTGACCACTGCAAGACTGAATAGAGCACGACCAGACACTGTGAATGCCTGGAAACGCTTCTTATCCAAAATTCTTCACTGGAGATGAGATTATAAATGAATGGACTAGAATGTGAAATGCACACCTGCTGTTTTTGTAATGTGAAAAAGCTTTCTGAAATACCTGCGGTTTCACTTTTGTACTACTCTCTACAAAAACTTAATAAAAATTTTTGATCGGATTTTTGGAACGGAGATTGTGATCCAGACCTTCTCACCAACATCAGTGTCTGACCTCATAAATGTTCTACAGAATAAATGGGCACAAATTCCCACAGAAAATCCAAAATCTTGTGGAAAGACTTCCAAGAAGAGTGGAAGCTGTTCAGTAGCGGTTCTAGTGTGTTTTTAGGGGGGCACATATAACGGCAAAACAGGTCAATATTTTACTTTATATATTTTATTTTATATTTAGCTTTTCATTTATTTTCATTACAGTTCTTTTTCACAGCATGAAATCATTTTAAATCACACGGTCATCATCTCACTGTAGTATGGAAAGAAAAAAGAAATTCACACACTGTGAAGGGTCTCAAAATCCCACAATGTGCACTTGGCTGAAACACTACAATAAGATTCTGCAATTGTGACTCCTTGAGAAAAGCCTCGGCTGTTAGCTTTTGCATCCGAAGTTTACGCTGCTGGTCTTCAGGTTGCAGATAACAGCGTGTGTGTGTAGCACTTTAAGCAGTCCGTCTAGAACACACGTAGCGTTAGTTCCGTTCTTCGAGCCAGCGCATGTCACGATTAGAAATTAATATTTACATCATTGGCTGTTCAGTGCAGGGGCCATAACAGGGGCCAGGAGCAATTGTTCAGGGGCCCTGGCCCACACTGGCCCCCGTCTAGGACTGCATATGAAGCTGTTACAGCTGCAAAGGGGGACCAACTCCATATTATAAGTCTATGTATTTGACTGCAATGTCATTAAAGTCCCTGTTGCTGTAATGGTCACGCGTCCCAATGCCTTTGTCCATATAGTGTATGTAGCACACAAAACTATTCAAATATGTAGCTCATTTTTTAGCACTAGAATGTATGTATCATTGGTTTGAAACCTATGTTAAAACTAGTGCAAAAATATCGAGATACAAAAATATAAATATAACTGCAAAACTGCAATATACAACACGATGGGAGACTTTTGTGTAGAGATGAGAAATAATTGGTTACTTGTGCTTAGAGATTTTATTTCTTTTGTTATCTTTTGTAATCATTGATTTCCTCATAAATATTACACATTTTCTTCATTGTTGACTTTGATTTCTGTTTCTGCTCTGCTTTGAAGGATCAGGGCTCCTCCTTTATTTAAGTCACGTACTCACCCCCCTGCCTTTCATCAAGTTTTCATGAGCCAGGCCTTTTAAATTGATAAAGCTTCAGTTCCTTGTAGAGTTAATTAGCCAACCTTAGCCGTTGATGCAGAACTTCTGCATAAAGAACGCATAAGCATTTTTCAATGGAAGCAATGTATAATTTAATTAGCTGTTTTAATTAAACGGCCTCCTTCTTGAAGTGTGGAATAGCGACACTGTTCGGGTCAAATCAGTGCAGGGTAGCCTGGCCTTGGTGTTAATATCACATGAAGGTTCTGCACCTACAACTGGTAGCAATATCACCCTTTTTTCCTTTTTACACTCTCTTTTTCAGAAACAGTCTCACATAAACAGAAAGTTTGTATTTCTATCATTGTGGGAATGGCCATTGGTTTGTTTTACTGCAACTAAATGATGCAGTGCCTACATGTAAGCCAACCTTAGTCTCAGGGGGCCAGATAGGAGTCAAACTTTGGACAACTTGTTAATATTTTGGTAGTGGATGGAAGCCAAATCCTCTGCTAGCAAGGCTACGCCCACAGGCTTTCCCTCTAAAATTCTTTAATCTGTGCATTTTACATGCCTAAAGTGATCTGTAACATAAAAAACCCCATCTTGCTCCCTAGCAAAACAGTGTCTGCAAGCATAGAAGACAATTCTTTCCACATTTTCTCCAGCTGTATCATCCAAAGTTGCAGAGCTGCTGGAGACGCAGCTTTACTTTTTCCATGTGTTCTAAGTCTATAGTTTATCTAAATAGTTTTCCACTTAGAAAGTAGTGTTGTTTTATTATTCTTCTAAAGTTTTATTATTACTTTTATTCCACCCACCATTTGCCGCTGCTTCTCGTCTGAGCCCGTATTAAGTTCCAACGTCAAAATGTTTGTTAATATCCGGTGTGTTGCTATTGTATTAAGATATTGATCAATTAAAAAATCCATTTTTGTGGTTGAGTCCCTTCCGTAATATATGAGGAGAGAGAGGATGGTTGAGGATGGTTCCGGCCACCTTGACATCATGTCTAAGGTGGCCGGAAAGGGACAAAATGTGAAAAAAAACCACCACAAATGCAATGAAACAGACGTGGATCAAAATACTCAGTAGACTCATAAACAGACTTCAAGACACTAAAGCTCAGGTCAGTTATAAAAATAGATGCGTGTCACTCTTACCCATAAATGGCTTGTTAAGAGCCAGCATGTTCACGCCCCCTTGTGGCACAGTGCCAATGTACTGGTCACTGAATCAGAAGTTTGAATCCACAGTGAGAGCTAATTTATTTTTTAAATTTTTGTAAAAAAAATTTTGCCCATATAACCATAGTTTAGGTGTCTTATCCATCAGCCAACAAGTTCAGCACCTTAGATCTAAAGCTAAAGCTGGGACTGCTAAACATCAGATCGCTTGCTCCTAAAACTGTTTTGGTAAATAAAATAAAAACTGATCAGAATCTCAATGCTTTATGTCTTATAGAGACCTGGATTAGACCTGATGAGTTTGTTTCTCTAAATGAGGCCACACCTTCAGGCTACAACTGTACACTAGAACTGTACACAGTTCTAGACTAAATGGTAGATGGGGAGGCACAGGAACCATATATAGTAGTGCCTTAAATATTAATTAGAAAACAGAGTTTAAGTTTTCGCCCTTTGAGACCCTTTGATAACATAACCAATCTAGATACAAACAAGATCTCTTTCCCTCTAATTACTGTCTACAAGCCAAAGAATTCAGCTGGTGATCAAATAATAATTATTGGTGATTTTAATATTCACTTTGAAAAATAACAGGATCCTTTAAAAATCTGCATTTGCTTCAATTCTAGATGCGGCCAGCTATACCTAACATGTAACTACTGGTTCTACTCACTGCTGTGGTCACACGCTTGATATAATCTTGACTCTTGGTGTTAATGTGGATAACATAGCTATTATTCATTACAGTAATCTCAGATCACTACCTCATTACACATGAACTTCATCTCTAACATAATGTAAGCACATCCATTCGCTTTCGTATTAGTCGTTCAATAAAATCCGGCACAGCTAATGGTGTTATTGAAGTCCCAGTAATATCAAACCCATCTGGTACAGTCCTACCAGTAATTATCGGACCTGTCCCATGAGTACAAAACTCCTCACTTAGTACTGGTTATCTAAAAAAAACTTTTAAACTCTCAAATTATCAACCTATTTCTAATTCACCATTTTTGTCAAAGGTTTTAGAAAAAAGTGTTGCCCAACCCCTGAACGACTGCTATCAGTTTGTAAGAGTTAACAGGGAATCCTTAGCACATACCAAAGCAAAATACGGTGTCCCGCAAGGTTCTGTATTAGGACCTCTATTATTTATTCTGTACATGCTGCCTTTAGGGCTGATTATCCAGAAACATGGGATTAACTTCTCCTGCTATGCAGGCGACACACAGCTTTATATATCTGCCAGCCCAGATGGTAAACACAGATTAAAGACTGAGGACTGCATTAAAGAAATAAAAGACTGGATGGCAAATAACTTTCTCTTGCTCAACTCAGCTAAAACAGAGGTCCTTCTTCTAGGTCCAAAAGCTGCTTAGAAGCAGGGGTGGGGTGGTGGTGGCCTAGTGGATGTTGGCAAACTGTCATGTCTAATGCTTGATCTTGCAGGTTCCTCAGCTTCTACAGAGTCTAGTGTAAAAAATCTTGGTGTCATTATGGATTATATTATATAAATCCTGTTACCAAAATAGCTTTACAGCATATCCAAAATAAGTGCGTTATCCCTCCATGGTGCAGATAATTAGTCAACACCTTTATTACCTCTAGGCTCAATTATTGTGACAGCCTCCTGTTAGGCTGTGTTACGTCCCCCCTAGCGGCCAGCAGGGGTCGCTATGGGTTTTTGTTGGGGTTTTTTGTGTTTTCTGTTGGGTCTTTTATTATGGAGGGCTGGGTGTTGAGTTATAGTTGGTGATCAGGTGTTTTGTGTTACATTTAGGCGATTATGTTTTGTGATTGGGTCTGGTTTGGGTTTTTTTGGGTATTTAAGTTTAGTTTGGACCGGCCTTAGTTGTCGGTCAACCCTCACTTTTGGTGTTGATGTACAGTTTGAGTGTGGTGATTCTAAATAAAGGAAGCATGAATGCATCCAGTGGAGTATGGAGCTTCTTTGCCCGCCCGGAGGTCATAGCCTGGGACGACCTCCGACATGACAGGCTGTTCCAACAAGAACCTAAATAAGCTTCAACTAGTCCAGAAAGTCCTCACTAGAACCAGGAAATTAAATCACAGTATCCCAATATTATCAAGACTATACTGGCTTCCAAACAAATTTTGTATTGACTATACAATTCTACTATTGACAAACACATTGTGCCCAAATACCTCCATGAGCTTATTTCTTACTGTGAACCTTTGCGCTCTCTCAGGCCTCAAGGTGCTGACTATTTGCTCATCCCCAGAATTATGAAAGCTACAGCTGGGGGAAGATCATTATCACATAAAGCCCCCCCCCCAGGTCTGGAATGCCCTCACAAATACCGTTGGGCCTCAGACACAGTCTCAGTTTTTAAATCCAGGCTAAAACATGTTTAGTCAGGCTTTCTGTAATTGTTTTTTCTGACAGATGAAGGGTGTAGAGCTGGGAGATGGTGGTCATAGAGAATTCACGTAAACTGGGATGCTGGTGATGCCACCACTCTTCACGTTCACTCAAGTTTGTTGATGGTGGAGTGGGTGATCGGTAGTGTCTTAGAGTGCTCTCATGTCTATCACATCCCCCAGTCTTTTCTAGTTAGGCTGCTATAATGAGGTATGCCGGAGTCTCAAATTGCAGTTATTACAGTTATAAATTACACCCTGTAAAGTAACTCTGTTCTCTGTTCTTTCCAAGAGGAACTGCTGCACATTTGTCTAGCTCGACCAATCACCATTGGGACCCCATGCCACCACCTTCCCTGGATCATTAGGCCACTTTACTTACTTACTTAACACTGAAGTGACAGAACGGGCACTGTGCGATGCTGCCCCTGATAAAGCACAACATGGAATGGACTGAAGTGTAATCTTTAAATAAAATTTTCTTAGTTTGGGATTTTCAGAGGCACTTGGTTTTAAAACAAACAGGACTTCATTGTATTGCGACATCTCCAGCAACATGTTTTGTAGAAATATGGCGCCCCATGCCAAGATGTCCTCGACTGGCTTGGCTGCCATGACTTCCTACGTGCTCCTCCCCCAGCCAAGGGCAACTGCTGTTTAAAGCTCCGGCGACGATTGTTGTTCCTGTTGTTATGGACTAGATACTCTCAGCTACTCTTACTGACTCTTATTGAACTGTACCAACTCTGTTAGCTGTAGATGGCCAATCTGTCGATATGTTAATTCATGAAGGCCTTTTTTCATCAGTAACCTCATAGGTGGCTCTCTTTTCCTTTCCCTCCGAGTCGACCAGAGGAGGATGGGTTCCCCTTTTGAGTCTTGGTTCTTCCTGAGGTTTCTTCCTCCATCTTAGGGAGTTTTTCCTCGCCTCTGTCACCTTTTGCTTGCTCACGTTCCCACACACTCCCACACTCCCATATCAGTGTTAATGAGTGTCAGTAATTGATCTCAGAGTTGCTTCTGAAAGGTTATGAGGAAAAATATTTCTCACAGTGCAGAGTCTTTATAATATAAGTTCACACTGACCTTTCGCTCAACTGTTTGACTCACCCGTAAGTATGTGGTCACAAATGTTCAGAGCTCTGCAGTTCTAAAGCTGGCTTACTTTATTAGCTGTGAAAGAATGTGAAACACTCATCAACTGATCTTCTTTCCACACAGGGAGAGAGCGAGAGGGGGAGAGGGAGGGGAGACTTGACTCGCTAGCCTTTAATTAGAGAGAATTGTTAGCGTGTAGCAAATCTCACCTCCTCCCTGGCCTCCTCACATCCGCCCTTCATTATGATGTGTGTGTCCACCGTCTGCCAGTGCAGCGCCACATGTGAGGACTGGCCAGAGCCTTAATTAGCCCTGTGAGTTTCATCCTGGTTAAATGCTTAATAATTCCCCTCTCGTCTTGCCCTTTCATTTCTCCCTGCATATCCGGAAAGTGGACGGATGTTGACTTAACACAACACGGTCTTTGCCAAACACAGAACAAACATGCAAGATGCTTCTCTTGAAGGTTGAGTCTAGAGCAAACAGGTTATCTTCAGTAAAACATCTTATTACTTGTGTTTGTAGAGGAAGCTGAAGGTTAATCTGCTCCTGCACACTCTGCTCTACTCTTTCGTCTGGGGCACAGATTATGATTCTGAGATTCTGAGTAATAGAAATCAGATTTCTGCATTTTTTTCATTTGTTTGAGGTGCTTTGCCGACTAGTCTTTCAGTACAGTCTTTCAGTCCTTCAACCCTCACTTTCGGTGTTGATGTACAGTTTGAGTGTGGTGATTGTAAATAAAGGAAGCATGAATGCATCCAGTGGAGTATGGAGCTTCTTTGCCCGCCCGGAGGTCATAGCCTGGGACGAC
>JBBPCY010000082.1:21493795-21509339 GCA_037974405.1 Brachyalestes nurse | reverse complement strand
CACACACACACACACACACACACACACACACACACACACACACACACACACACACAAACAATCCATGAAATTTAAATTCCCAAAAAATATTCAAGGACTTTCAAGGACAGTGTCTTTTTATGCCTGTTTTAAAAAACTTTCTAGGGCCTTGAACTTATTTGTTCAGATTCACAAACTTTCAAGGATTTCAAGAACCCGTGGGAGCCCTGTGTAAATGTCCCTTCTTCATCCTCAGATGTTTATTTTCTTCCGATTTTGTGCCAGGTGTGTGATAACACGCACTACCTCGCTTGTAATTCTCTGGAAAATTAGCTGCTCTATTTACACATTGACTCAATCGACATTACACAGTCTTTATACAGGGGGGTGGAAAGGTAAAGTCCAATAACCCAAATTACTACAAATCGCTGGAAATAGGCAGTAGTAAAATAATTTTTAAAAAAAAGTTTTTATTTTTTGTGTTATGAAGATTAAATTGCTATTTCTGTGGCTCAAGATAAATAAATAAAACATCTTCTTGCTGGAATGTTCCAGCATTCATTTAAATAATGAATACATCAATTATTAATGATTCTACTTTTGAACTTCTTCATTTGACACAGACCCCAAGCCCCCCACACACACACCTCTCTCCTCTCGATCTCTTTGCGTCGTTCCTCCTCCCGCTGCCTCTCCAGCTCCCTCTGTTTCTCCAGCTGCTTTTCCAACTCCTGCTGCCGTCGGCGCTCCTGCTCCTGACGCTCGCGCTCTTTGCGTTCCTGCTCCTCTCGCTCCAGCGCCGCCAGCCGCTCCTGCTCCTTCCGCTGCTGCTCTAGTAGGGCCTGCCGCCGCTTCTCCAGCTCCAGGTTGCCTCGCTCAAAGTTCTCCCGCTTCTTGTCCTCAAAAGTGACTGTGGAGAGAGAGAAGGGGGGACAGGGGGGCAAAAAGAAGCAAAGAGGAGGTGAGCACAGAATAATGTCTGCACATCAAAACATGACTTATTGCAAGGCAACTCCACGACCATCATAGCCTTATCAACAGTGGCATAAGTGTCCTAACTGTCGAGGCCAGATATAATTCACACATTGAAATATGCTTAGCTGAAAATATGCAAAAGGTCTTAAGCCAGTATTTTGTTGAAAGATGTTTTGAACGTGTTTTCAAATATGACTAACAATCTTACAAAGCTTAGGTTGTCCACTACATTTTATACGCACGTAACTGATTATTATTATTCTATAATAACAGCATATACTTGTATGTAGCTGACCAAATTGCTTATCATTTGCAGACCCACTATTGTAGGCTGATAGATATATGAAGTGGATGAATGCGTACACCGCTTTAGATTTGGCAGAAAGACAATAAAACACTTGTACTGGGAGGGACAAATTTGACATTTGACCGACAGCCTTAAGAAATGTCACCCACAGCCTGCTGAATAAAGATGAAGTTCAACTGACTGTCAAATGCAACCAATACTGGTCACTTCTCATCAGATCTACAGTAATATTTCAGATTTATGGCCCTGGCAGTCTACTACCATTTGTGTTATTGGTACACTGCATTGTAGAGCAGTGTTAACAGAAAACAAATTTTTTTTTCCCACCAGTTGATGTGTGAGAGTTTTTGTTTGTGTACCGGCGTCCCACACTAAAGTTCCACAATCCGTTACTTTGTATTGTGAATTGTTCTTGTATTTTCTCCTGTCACTCTGTCTGACTCATTTAAAAGGATGTTAACGTTTGTTGATGGGGGGGGGGGTTAAGTCTGAGTTTAGTGTGATTTAGTTATTGATCGCCTGTCAGATGTATAAAAGTACAATTATAAATCTCTGAGTGTAAAGATAATAGCGCATCAGCTACAATCCTAAATCTCCATTATCTTGCAGTTTTATGTCAGCAGTTAGAAAGTGTTACAATGACAGTAGGCTTTAATGGAGAGTAGCTGGCAGCATGGCCGTGTGACGCTACATGCTGATGGGTTAATGAAAAAGGAAGACAAAGAAATACGGTGGCCATTTATCGCCCCCATCTTACCTGGAAGTTTTTTATCAGCCTCTTTCTCCTCTTCTTCCACAGCCTCCTCTGGGACCCGCTGATCTGCGGGGTGTATACCGGTCATCGAAACGCCACTGCCAGAACGTACCCTCCTACACACACACACACACACACACACACATCTATTTAGAAAGCTTAAAGCATAACAGCATCTATGGAAGCAAACTATTAAATTAATGATCTCACAGCTAATTGCACAGTTCAGGGTAGAGAACAAATGGCCCTAAGCACAAACAACTGAACAACAAAAGAACAACCACAGACGGTTTATATAAGAAAAAAAACAATTATACACACATTAAGAAAATTACTTCATGCTAACTGGACAGACATCAACAAATTTAGGCAAAAAATAAATAAATAAATAAATAAAAACCTGAAGGTAGGGGGCAGAAGATCAGGGGGCAAGAGAGGTGGGAGGGGCAGTCCAGACATGGCCATGTCAATTAAGTGCATGGCCAGGATAAACTCCTCAGCTGTCAGCTTTCCGTCCTGGTCTATGTCCGACAGGTTCCTAAGGTAACCACACCAAACAAGAGTTTAAATGAGGGCAACGTGGACCAAGAGCAAATCATGTTCTCCAATTATTTTTGGACAACAGCAATCAATATTGTTCCGCTTTGCGCAAACAATTTATAAACTCAGACATGGTGCTCAACCAGTCTTTTCTAAAATGATAATGACGCAAGAGTAATACTAAGAGATTCTTTCTAAAGATGTACAATGAAGTCGCAAAGCCCTTAACCATGGCACAAAACATACTCCTCCTCATCATTTACAAGGAAAATACCACTGAGCGATAGTTTAGTCTCCGTTTCTTCTAATGGAGAAAAATAGCTGGTATTATCCTCACCAGATGGTGGCCAGCTGGGTTTGTGGTAGACTGGACTGCATGAGAATTGTTCTAGCCTGCGGCCCTGAGAGAGAGAGAGAGAGAGAGAAAATGAAACAGGAGCTGAAAATGCTGACACCAGAGTCTTAGGATCCACTTCACTTCATTGACTCATCAAAAGGGGTTGCAGCACAATGCACAGGCAAACAATCACACACTCTCTCTCACACAAAAACAGGATTATACCATACGATTTATTTTCCATCCCTTTGCTCCCCCAAAATAGGGTCTATTCCCTCAAAAAGGCCATCTGTTCGATCTCAAACACTCCTGAAACCAACGGCTGTTTGGTACCTGTCAGATGGCCACTCATCATCTTGTCATGGCTGTTGAAGAGCTGGCGGTACTTTAGCCGTGAGGATTGGGGCACAGCCCAGTCAACGGGCTGGGGGGCTGCAGGGGCACTGCAGGCAGACAGCAATGGTAAATATTCAAACAGTGTGCGCATACATAGTGTGTGTCCATAGTGTGTTGATCAGAGAATCACCTAGGTGTCTCAAAAGACTGTCCCTTGGGTAGCTTGGCACTGGAGCGGTTGAAAGAAGAGCTTTTGTTGACAGCTGTGGCTGAGAGAGGAGCTGAAAAAGAGAGAGGGGCAGAAAGAGGGAGAGAGAGATTAATTACAAGTCATCTGAAGTCTGTGATTAAGCTAGCTAAGTCACCATAACCATCTCATTGACACACTAGTTGCCCGCTTGCATATAACGAATAGAAGCTTGCACATGACTAGAGAGTAATACTGCCCTACAAAGTCAAAGTGCAGTAACTACATATTTGGTCAAAGTTGACTTTAGACTATAAATGGGGTTTAGGACATCTCCTTTGTCTTGTGAGAAAATATCCTGGTTCAAAGTTGTCCTATTTCAGAGAAATGCTGGTGTCAAAACAGCAGTAACCACAAAATCTAAACTAATACTAAAACTTTAAAGCCATGTTTCTATGTTTCAGCTTTGGTGTGGTTACTGCACTTTGGCTTTGTATTGCAGAATACACCAATGAGATTTTTGAGGGGAGCGTGTCCACCAGCTTCTTACGTGGGTGTGAAAATCCTGATATGGGTTGCATCATCGAAGGGGCTCCGTTGGCTATCGGAGGCACAGGAGGGGTCACTGACGACACCAGCGGAGGCGACATGCCCACACCCGGCACTCCAGGAGGAAGAGGCGGGAGGGGCATAGGTGGTA
This sequence comes from Brachyalestes nurse, assembly GCA_037974405.1. NCBI lineage: Eukaryota > Metazoa > Chordata > Actinopteri > Characiformes > Alestidae > Brachyalestes > Brachyalestes nurse. The sequence goes on along the minus strand of JBBPCY010000082.1, from coordinate 21,505,224 downwards.
CAGTCGGTAAACCAGTCATGGCTCCCATACTGGGCATTCCTACGGACAAAAGACAGAAAGGGGTATAGTTCTGCAGGAATGGTGGTCATTACCACCTCGTTAGGCTTGTGTCTACATTATTTTTTTTTTTTGGACAAACTATTCCTCTAACCCAGGGAACTTAATATTGCACCTCGCACAAACATTCTCAAGCCAATAGGATGAATCATTTATCCATTAAGGTGGAAACATGAATCATTCAACCCAATGGGCCTGCTCTTCAGCACGCCTCCAGGCGCTGCTCTTACCGAAGGCTGCAGGAGGCGGTAGGGAGAGGGGGGGCTGCTTCATGGAGGGAGGCAGGGAGGGGGGCAGCGGGTGACCCTGTAGTTTCAGTTTAATCAGCTTCATGGCGATAGAAAACTCGTGCATGTCCATCTTCCCGTCGTTGTTGAGGTCGGCCAGAGCCCTGCATGACATAACTTACACACTTAAAGCCAGTTCAGTTCAAGACAAACTTGTTTATGAAATGTTTTCAATCCGAAATATCCCATATTTAGCCAGAAGAACTTTATTTCATGTATATGCACACCTTATATATTGTGCTATACGTCATAAGAGGAAACACGCAGTGCCTTGCAAAAGCATACAAGCCCCCAATTATTTTCCTGGATACAAAGGACACTTTTGTGCTGTATCTTATTTTAATTTAAAAGTACTGTGTCTTATTTCATTTTACCCCGAGTTGTGGAACTTCTAAGTTTACACAGAAAGATCCTGACCTTAATGAGGACGCTACTGGATTACATTTAGCCTCTGTTTGTGAATCACAAAAACAAAAGTGAACTTTTCTGGATAAAAGACAATAATTCAAGAGCCATTGGTCAGACTGTGCACCCGAAGAAAAGCTGTGAAAATAAAGACTAAAGAGACTTATAAAGACTGCATAAAACAGGAAAATGTCCAAACTATCCCAGTAAGCACCATTTTATCAACTGTGAGGAAAAGAAAGCTGTATCATACCACGCAGGCACTGCCTAGAAAGGTGTAAATGCACCGAAGGCTCAGTTAAAACAGATCAAACCAATCACTCAAACCACTTCAAGAGGTGGTCTGAGATGCATATGAGCCACATTATGACAGTGCAAATGCATCTGTCTCCCAACAAATCCCCTCCCAGGACTCAGACACCCTGCTGTTCTACTTATGGAAGAGATCACCTTTTGGTACTTAATGCATCTCTTGACATGAGTTTAATTTTAATTCTGTACCCCACTCTGGATGAGCCAGTTAGCTCAAATAAAGCAACTGTTTAATTAACAGCCATTTTTCACCGTCCCACGACAATACACTGTTTTAACGGACATCATTCATGATGCAATGACAGGAGGGTAATTATTTTCGAACAACTTCTTCTTGTTAACTTTGACAGTGCTGTGCAAAACTCTGCTTCTAAACTGTGCTGTGCTTCTAAATTGAACAGAAAAAGAGTAGCACCGACAATTGGTTGCTTTACACAAGCTGATTTGCATGTTACTCACCCCACAGTAATCAGATTTCAGTTTGGCAGATTGGAGACACATTTGACTAAGTGTACATGCATTTGGATAAAATCTTATCAGGCCACAATTCAGATCCTGGGTCCTAGAGGCCATCATTCTCTATGAAGGAGATCTGCATGCAACTGGGCTGTATGGCTGGCAAGCCATTACTCAAGAAAAAAAAACCCTTCAAAGCATGATTGGAGTTTCCCAGAAGGCATTAAAGTGACTCACACAAGGTTTTGTGGTCTGTTGAGAACAATATTGAGGTTTTTGGCCAAAATTCAAAACTCGTTTGATGCCAACCTAACACTGCCCGTTCGTCAACAACCGCCATACCAGTAAAGTATGGCGGTGGCAGCATCACGTTGTTGGAATGCTTTTTCATATTGGTGGTTCTAAAAAAAAAAAAAAGGTGGTTCTAGTCACAAGTTTTTGAGTTTTGCAGCCAAATAATGAATTTTGATCTTTATGAGCATATTGGTCTGCAGTAAAATAACCAGCTGGAACAACCACATTTGCAATCTAGTAACATTAAATAAATTTTAAAGCTGAATCCTTTTGCAAGGCACTGCATGCTATAACACAATAATTAAAAAAACTACAACTCAGTAACACACCTCTTGTCAGACAAGACCAGGTTAAATTAATCTGGATTATGAATAATCAGACAGATTAGAGAGGCTCATACCATATCTGGGCCAGAACTGGGGCAGGTAAGCCGGACTGCAGAAAGAAATTCTTGGCCTGATCACCTGTGTAAGGAAAGGGAGAGACACATGACTGAGACAGTTTTAAGACAACACACTAAACAAAAGTCACAAATAGTAACAAAGAGTATACTGAATATAATACAAAGTGAATGTAATAGAGCAGCACAAAACAGAGCTTAATTTGTGTCTCAGACATGGAAGAAGCTTGCATAATATAGTACAGTGAGACAGTGCACCATTATTGCTTTTAAGGGCAAATAGATTTCACTCCATGTGCATAGACAGACAACCACACATAACTTCTGCTTTATTACAAACGTGTCTTGGCATTTGGTTTGGACTTTGGTTCAAGTTATCCACCCACTAAAGCTTGTGCAAGAACAGACAAGGGAGCTAGCCTGCTTCATGTTAGACTGTTGTATGTTTATATGTTTATTCAAGTTATTGCTCCTTTTGTGTAGGGCAGACAAGGCTTTCCCCATCTTTCCTAAAATGCATTTCTAAGAATCCCACGAAGACGGACACAAACCACAAAACATTTAACAATTTCAACAAATAAACTTCAAGGTACAATTGATCTACCCACGTTCTGCCCACCAACGTGCTACTACGTACAATTTAGATCTGATTAAAACCGCTTACTTTGCTCTGATTGTGTGAAACGTGAATTCCTGTATTCAATTTGAAAGTCATGTGAGGTTTTTCTTTTCCATAAGTTTCATATTCCACCTAATGGGAAGCTGAAGACATGTAGAACTAAGCAAGTTTCACTTCTCCACAGTCATGAGATGAGGCTGCCAGAGGTCAGAGTCCAGTCAAGGTGTAAAAACTCCAAAAGACGTGCGAAAAATTACTGCCACACGTGTGAAAGCTGCACACCTCAAACACATACCACACATTAGAGAAGAATGTGAGAGATCGGGAGTCTCTTTCACATACACAGTCAGTATAAGACTTCAGCAATGCAGGCAGATAGTAGGAATGGCCATTTCATTCAAAAACACAATTCGAAAACAACTTGAACTATGTGACTAATCTTCGAAGGTCACTTGCTCAATCTCTCCCCCATCCAAACAACAGAGTGAGCAGCGGCTGTGGGGTGGGGCTGTTTAGTTGTGGGGGTTATGGGGTGAGCGATTGTGCAAACTGTATCTGTGTTGCACACGCAACTGCTAAAAATAATGGGTAGTTTTCAGAGCGACTAAAAAACTGCAAACTCAAAACAGCTTCAAAACAGCTTCAGTGTCCACTGGCTTCTATTATAAGCATGTTTCAAATGTACAGGCTTTTCTATTCTTTTAAGCACGCAAATAGATTTGAGGTTTTTATTACCATCTGCGGTCACTTATGCATTTGGCACATGCTTTTAAGCCATATGCTCCAGATGTGGCAAGAGAGAGATTAGGTTAAGAAATACTCAAGTATTTCTTGAATTAGTTGACAGCATATGATGTGTTGTTTTTTATCCTATATCTGTTAGAATATCTTAATATAATGAGTAGGTTTGTCGGTGCTGTCATTCTTTTCTTGCAAATGCATTTTCAAGCTGCCTTATCAAGGAACACTCTGAAGAAAGTATGTGTGTGGTATCGCCCTCACGCACCCCTCCCACATGAACTCTCCATCCCACTCGGGACAACAGGATGTGTCCCCGTCCTCGGCCTGTCTGCACTCTCCCCCACTAACACACACACAAGAATGCCTTTATACGCTTCCAGCCAAAAACAGCCTGGCCGACTGTGGGCTCGCAGCCACACAGCTCTGCTCCTGCCAATACAAAGAAGGCCTATCCACCGCTCAGGATCAGCCCGGGGTCAAAACCAGCTTCATTGGAAAACGACCCATAAAAAGGTGCTTATTCAGAGGCAACAGTATTATGCTGGAAAAGCGTGATCACATCCTTATCTCCTTTTATTTTTAAAACGGAGTTGGAAAAACGTATTTTTGGAAACCAAGAGGTTGCCACGATCATCTTAATGGGAAGAAAACCAGTGAGTATGAGGTAAAAGGAGAAAGGAAGAGGAAGCTCTTGTTTATTGCATACCATAATTATAATGAGGTTGCATTACATTCAATAAAAAAGGCAGGAGGGTAATTTAGAGCTACAGTCAGGAATCATAAAACCTTTTCATGCCCACACCTACCTGGTGCTGACCCACCTACCTATAACTGCAGATGGTTACATACCAAGATACACGCACAGCAACACTAACCAACAGCAGTAAGCATAATAGCTAAATTAAACATACTGTAGCATTTCAATTCACCCACCAGCTCATGGGAAGCATTGCACTTTTGCTATTTCCGACATAATTCTGTCGATCTGAGCTTTAAATACATTTAGTGCTCTGTGAACAGAATGACTCAATTTCTGCTCAAAAACAGCCTTTAAGACACCGAAGCGTATGTCAGTAAAGAATTCAAACACGTATCGCTGTTTGTTGGGTGTGAATGCTTGTTTTAGCACTGTTAGCCAAGCTGTTAGCCAAGCTCCTAGCCAGCTCAGTTAGCCAACTTGTGCTGAACAGATCTGATTTCTCTGAGCATTTTTCTCCAAGGCCAAGCCAAAGACAGAACTTTGTTTTGTTTGTTGTATGTTATGGTATGATCTAGGGCTGCACAATATATCGTACATTTACCATCATCACAATATCAACACGCGTGAATTACATATTGCGAAAAACTGACTGAACTGCGATAAATGGTGTTTTTCCAAAACTCTTCGCTCATCAACATATTTGTCCAATCAGATGGAGTCCTACTGCCTTATGCCTGCCCCCTAGTAGATGCGAGTGCTAAGCACACGGAGAGACTCAGAGGTAGGTAGATGGGTGTCGTGATGGCTGAGACAACAGATGTGTCATGAAAATGTGGGAGAAGAACTCGTGCCTAAAAAGAAACAGCACGTCTGTTGTTTGAAAGCAAATCCAAAGCAGAAAAACATGAACACTATAAAGGTTAAGTTTTTACTTACTTATCGCATGCGATATCGCCATCGCAACACTCAACATTATCGCATATTGCATGTTTTCCTAATATCGTGCAGCCCTAGTATGATCAGTCATGCTTAATATGACCAGTGTTATAAACTAACAAGAACATGCATTTTGGCTTCAGGTTGACCTTAAGAAGGTAAAATTAGGTCTAAACTTTTGACTGGTTCTAAGAGGCATGGTGGTAAATTTTGTTCCAGACTTCTCTTTTAATTACTAAATTCACCACTCATCAAAATATCCTCAATATCCGAGTTGCTTTGGAGCATCAGTAGTGAATGCAGCAAAGCGGTCATACGAAAAAAACTTTTTGGTCCAACAAGTGAAAGTCTCTTGAATTGTAAACCCCCTTTTCCAAAGTTCAAAAATTCTGCACGTCTTACAGTATTGCCGTCTTGCCTTGCTATGCCAAATCGTGGCCTACATTTGCACTGTGCAAAGCTTTACATAACCTTTTACATAATTGCAGTTTTAGAAAATGCAAACAGGAGGACGTTTGCGTTGGAAGTCAACAGCACACGCCAGCACTTATTTAGAACAGGAAACACCACAGCTGAGCTAAACGGCGAGGCCAAGATACTGTTATTGTTTTCCAGTTTATGTTTATACTGATTTAAGAAAACTTTAGCACTTTCTGTAACACAGATATAGTACTGCGAAGAGTACTGTGAAGGTCCCTTGGTCAGTGTAAATGGTCTTTGTACACAGAGCAAGTGTGGACCAATGAAAAGGGTGCGTATTGTTACAGTTTGTGCATTTTCATCACTAGAGGCTAACTATAGCTAGAAAAGTTTAGAGTAAAAGAGTATGAAACAACGTAGAGATGAACTCCTTAACTTGATGCTGCATACAAGTATAACTTGTCTGTGATATGGTAACTGCTAATACCACAATATAATAACAGTAATTAATGAAGTTTATTATAATAATAATAATAATAATTATTATTATTATTATTATTATTATTAGTACTGCATGTGAACTGTGGCAGACATAATTCATGCCGTTTTTTGTCAAGGGCAATTTCAGCCATGACAAACCACCATAATCTCAAATTTAACCCTCGACAGGTTTTTGAAATGATCCCACCAAAGCTGAGACCTTGGTGGGATCATCTGACAGAAATTTTTTAAAAACTTTTTTTTCGCCAAATGCTCCGTGTCGCAGGCCCATACCAACTCGGCCATGCATCAAATTTTAAAGCTGTTGTCCATTATACCCTAAGCCCCTAGTACACACCTGCCATTTTCATCTTTTTTCACCATAAACTAAACGGCTTGCCATTATCACCCATTTCATTTAGCCGAGCCCATCTCCAGTTACTCTTTACCGAATTGTCGATGTCCGACATATCTGTGCCTTCCTTTAACAGAAACACGTCCAAGCTGGCAAAACCGGAGCATAAGCTCTCGCAGCACTCGCAGCACTCGCGACACCAGCAACAAGAAGCCCGTGCCATTCACCCTTTTGCAGATCTCGTCTTTGTTTTGGGACATTAAAAGTCTTTGAGACTGATGCGGCACTAAATGCTAGGGAATTATTTTCTCCTTACTATGAAATTTGGTGACTTAAACAAGCGTCAGGACACAGCTTGTAGCCTGTAGGCTACTCCGCAGCCGTCAATATTTAAGTAAACTGCCGAAACCATAATGTTTATTTTTATTTTTAGGAAGAATAATGAAATAGTTATTAAACCAAGGAAAAAGACAGCTTTACCAGAACTTTGCCTTCTGAAACTTGTTTACCACCTAATGCCCCACCCCCACAACTTTTTTTTCCTTCAGATCTGCATCAATCTCACAATTAACTTTTAGTGCCCTTCGTTGATGGAAATCCATCAGAGTGACAGAAACCTTTAATCCATGCGCTTATATATTAGTTCACCTATAGTTTGTGTCAAACAAAGTTTCCTTTTAAACAAGATCAATTAGAATACTGATTTTTTGGGTTGTATAAATAATTAAAAAGTAAGAATGGAAAAATGCACACTGACCTGTGATGAAGCCAGCAGGTGTGGGGGTCAGACTGTGGAACTGTTGGTCATGTTTGGCTCTCTCATCCACAGAGATAACCCATGTATCCAGCCCCCCTATGCACACAGACAGTGGGGAAGACAAAGATTTAATAAAAAGACAATGGCTGAACATGCTAAGGTTCCATTCAGCCAGTATGTTATCAGCACTACTTGGCTTTCAGCGTATGCATCAGGGAGCCAACCTTTTCAGTGCAATTCCTACAGGTGAAGGGACTGTAGAAATTGGTTTAAAGTCTTTTTATGTTCTCACGAATCAAAGAAGGAGCAAATGGGGTAGGAAGGAAGGAAGAGAGAAAGAGAGTGAAAGAAAGGTATAGAGACAGAGAGAGAAAAATTAAGAGAAAGAACTAGAGAAAGTGCAAGGGTGTGTGTTCGTCAGCCACTCAATTAGAGTATGAAAAGAAAACTTTACAGAGGAAGTAAAGAGGAGATGAAAGAAAGGTGAGAGCGTGAGATAGAGAGATATGCACTCACACAAACAACCTTTTCAGGCTGTTAATTATTGAACTAAAATTATTTATATTTGATCATTTACGCATAAACAAAAATCTACACATACACACCCATCTACACAATAAGTGCTGCTGGCACACAAACAACCTTAACATACAGTAAAGCTTGACCATTTTGAAATTTCTACTTAAACATGACCTAAAACAATCAAATGTTTTAGTCCTAAAAATGAAGAAGACAAAAATCTATACTTCACCATTTATTTACTGAGGAAAATAAGTCAAAACTACGAATGTGTTAGTGGTAACATTTACTTTCAGTATCTGGTGTCACACCCTTGTGCAGTAATAATTGCAATAAAAGGTTTCCAGGAACTGCTGATTAATCCTGGGTGTCAGTTTGGAGGAATTTTAGAACATTTCTCCACAACAGTTTGCGTGGAGTTTGTGGGTTTCCTCGCATGAAGTGCTGACTTTCTAAGTCCTTCCTCAGCATTTCCATTGGCCTTAAGTCAGGACTTTTAAAGTGTAAAGTGTCCATTTGTCATACATGAACACACCACAGCACAGTGCATAGTGTGAACAGCACAAAACTCTTTCTCTGCATTTAACCCATTCACCGAGTGAAGCAGTGGGCAGCCAGGAACACAGCGGAAGTGTACTTTGCTCAAGGGTACCTCAGTGGTGCCACTGGTAGTCCTGGGATTCAAACCCACATCCTTCCAATTGCAGGGGCAAATCAATAACCACTACGCCACCAACTGCCAAAATATTACGTGCTTAGGGTCGCTGTCTTGCAAGACCAACTTTTGTTTAGGAGATTCACCTTATTGACAGAATTTGAATTCTTTGTTCTACCAATGCTAGCAGACCATCGAGGTGGCAAAACAAGCCCAAACCATGACACCACTACCTCCATCTTACACAGATGGGACAGGGTTCTAATGCTGGAAAGCAGTGTTCTCCTTCCCTCCAACATAATGCTTTTATTTAAACCAAAAAGTTCTATTTTGGTTTCAATCACCCACAAAACATCTTTCCAAAAAGCCTCCTGGCTTGTCCATGTGATCTTTGTCAGCAGACGCGCAGGAATGCTGTATTTGCAGTGCAGTGTCTTTCTCCTTGGAACCTGTGTCATGAACACCACTGTTGTTCAGAGTTCTCCTGATAGTGGACTCATGAACATTAACATGAATCAATGTAAGAGAGAGTTTTAGTCCATTATGGCACTTTTCCATAGGTATACAGGAACCGTGCTGTACCGAAACCGTACTGTGATGGTACGAAAGTGAGGGTTTTTAGCCTGGTAACAGTGTTTCTGAATTGCAGGCAGTGCAATTCTCTCCCCACAGTTTACGGCCGGTCGTCGTTATAAAACTGCGTCCATGGAGTCGTACCAGAAGAGAGTTTTCCGTCAGAGCCTCTTTTTGTTTTTTTATTATTTATAGTGTAGTTCGAGGTTTTACATTTTTCTTGTTGTTTAGCCAAGTGATGAAAACCGAGCCCAGATAACTTGTTAGCGATGTCCGGGTCACATTTTTTGCAGCGTTAGAAAACTGAAAATTTGTACTCGACCCAAACTGTTAATTTCCGAGTTGTTTGTATCTCCATTGTAAAAACAATGGCCTTTTGTCTTTCGGTTGTCACGACAACATTTTGACCAATCACAAAGCAGTGATGCAGTCAGCACGGCTGCGGCCTGCTTTTAGCCGCGACAGCATAGGTACAGCTTGGGTACAGGTCGCTTCATTTTTAATGGAAAAACATTTATTCACAGTATGACTTGGTTCCTTGTGCCTTGGGCGAACACTCCTAGGGAGGATAAGAAAACTTTTCCTGCTTGATGAGCATTGACAACTCTTTACCTGAGGTCCTCAGATAATTCTCGTCCTCGTGCCATTTTACACTTCCTCAAACATGTTGTGAAGATCAGACTCCGATTTCATCTTCAATTTAACTGCTAGTCCAGTCTAAATACTCACAGATATGCAATATTGGATCATTTTTTACATAATATTTTCACATAATATTTAGTCTCTTTTGTTCAACTGGGTTCTCTTTAGACTTTAAAGGCTTCGAGGAAATGTCATCATATCACAAACTTCCAGGCAACGGATTAAGTATAAGCGAAATAAGGATGTATCGGGAGGTGACAGACTCTAAATGAATACTGTATGACACACAAAGCAACTGTAGGACACACCCTCACACACGTGTGTGCACCTGTCTGGAACTCACCTCCAAAGGGCGTGGGGAATTGAGCCATGGTTCAGTCAGTCAGCTGCACCCTGCCACACTCCTGTTACACACAAAGGAAGAAAAAGGAAAAAAAAAACTTGATTAGTCCTCTTTTACCCTCTAGCTCTCTTCCTCTCTTGGGTTGTTTCCACCCCCGATCAGCTCTGCGTGCCTTTCAAGCTGCATTTTCAGGGGAGAGGTCACCGACCCTATAAAATTGACTGCATTTTGTCCGCTAGGGCTCTTCCTGTGGAAGGAAGAGACAAGGTGACATTGATTGTGGGAGATCTAAAGGAAATTACAACTTACACAAGAAAAGAATACAAACACACACACAAACCTAGCTTCCCACAAATGCTGCCTCAGTCTGTAATTGCCATTTACAGTACAGCTTAAACTGTGTGGGTTGTACCATTTGGTGAAGGCCCCCTGGTGTCTTTAAGAGTGTGTGTGTGTGTGTGGGGGGGGGATTGTATACTTGGTGGGAGGACATCTTGGGGCATTTTGGTTGTTTGCTGGTAAAGCTCCCAAAAAACAGCAGTCACCCCAAGAACATGTACCTCCAATAAGAATGAGCTCTCAGCCACTGTCTCCTGTTTTAGTTAATATTATAAATGCAGAAGTGGATAAAAGGGGTCAAAAGGGGGCGGAGATACTGCAAAAATGAATTAGTGCAAAGACAAAGGCCTTTAGGCCTTCATAGTTCCAGAAATGTGATGGTATGGGCCCTTTAATATCTTGAAAGGCATCACAATTTAAAAGCAGTAAAATCACGATACTGACGTTTTGTCCATATCGTGCCACTCTAATATACAGTGCCACATTTAAAAATGGCTAAAACATACATAGCACAGCAAAATACAAGCCAAATCCAAGTAAGTGGAGCCAATTAGACTACTAACAACACATCAGAACCCACATCAGATTAGTTTGACCTGGGGGAGATACTAATAATATAAGTGATCACTGACCAGATAGCTATAATCTGGTACAAACCATTAGTAACAGTCCTGTTACATAAAATAACTAAACCACATGTCATTATTAAGCATCTGTTGTAAAGTGTTAATGTGAACATCCAGCCTAGAATCTTTTAGTGTGGTAATTTAACTTGTTTTCCCATATAAATAAGTCTGTCAAAATCCCTTAGGAACAACATTTGAGAATCTTCTCTGGTAAAACTAAAACAGCACAAAACATGGAGGTTTTGACAATATTCAGGACGCTCAGAAAAGTGTACCATCAATTCATAATGACTTATTTAATCTAATCACCCAGACAAACTCAGAGAGAAACAGAGACTCTCATAGACTGAAAGCAAGCAAGAGTGAGAGAGAAACAAGAGAGAAAGAAGAGAAGTCAGCAAGAAGGAGAGCCAGTCTGTTACTAGTTATTCCCCAGCTGTGTAAACGCTGCCATAGAGCATGTGCACCCACCCACCCATCCACACACCAGAGAGAGAGAGAGAGAGAGAGAGA
>JBBPCY010000082.1:21460624-21478196 GCA_037974405.1 Brachyalestes nurse | reverse complement strand
TACCTCACACATCTTCCAACGAATGATTACACCAGACCCACCACCACCACACACACAGGTACACACACGTTTGAGTTTCACTCTGACTCACTACAGATCCAGTGAAGAGTAAAAACCAAGGTACTTCTTATTTGTTCTCTTTCTCTCTCACGCACACACACTCATATTCCTTCGTTCCAGTCCAGTCGCCCTCTCCCACACTGGGCTGATCATTGATGGGTTTAGTAACGCCGCTGAGCCGGAGACTCGGCCCATCGATTGGCCGCCTAATCGACATGGATTTCTGCCCAAAGTGGTGAAAAATTTGCCGCGGCTTATAGCTAAGCAATTTCTAGATGCTGGGAGAAGGGGAGGTGGGGTTAAGAAAAAGAAAAAAATAAAAAAGACGAGCATCCATACTGATAATTGATCCTGAGATCAATGTGCAATATTCAGAACCGCACAGCTTTGGCCAGACACCAATCAGACATCTGGCCTTGGCCTCTGCTCTCCGCTGTGATTGAGGGTTGAGAGAATGCGAAGGAGAGAAAAGACTGATGGAGGCGTTGCTGTGAAAGACATGACTGCAAAAGCATTAAGACCTTCTCAAAAACTTTAAAGCCTTCTCCGTCAAATACTTTCAAACTTTCTCAGCCCCAGTTCTTCGCACATTTCTGGAAGAGGTTTTAGTGGCTAACTTTTAATTTCATTTGTTTTTATGGTATAGGCGAGACACCCTTATCCAGAATGACAATCTTTAGTTACAGGGACAGTCGTCCTGGAGACACTGAGGGTTAAGGGTCTTGCTCAAGGACACAGTGGTAGAAAGTGGGGGGGGGGGTTGAACCTGCAACGTTGTGGTCATCAGGTTATATTTGTTGTGAGGTTTGATTTAGAGTAAAAGTCTTCCATACCAGACCTTAAATGCAGTTTTTGGTAGTTTTAATATAGAAACATACTAAATATGTATGTTGTGAGGTTCCAGACCTCAGATCCCTGCTGTTCCAGCTCTTGGATTTTGTATTACACTATTTGACCAATCAGTTACATCAGCAGTGACTATAGAATTCAGGATGGGAAACAGGATTGAAGATCCAGAGTTGAAGGCCTCTGGTTTAAGGTAACTTGGCTCATGGGCCAGACTTTTGGCAGCCCTGAAGCGGAGTTTGCCTCATTTTTATGCTTCTTGATTCATTAATATTTTATCCTATTCCTGTAAAGTACATTGAATGACCTTTGAATTATAATGGACTATATAAATAAACTTGACATGACTCAACTAATGTAAGGAGTTGTCATGTTCTAGCTTAGGGCTGCATTGTTCCGGTTCTACACACCCACTAAACCTGCCATTTGACTCGTGAGTGGAATCAGCTGTGTTTAAGCAGGGAAATCACCAAATTGTTTCGGATTCCGGCCCCCTAGGACTAGCATTGTGCACGCCTGCTCTAGCTTCTTCCTTGGTAGTTGTTCTATTCTTGTTCTTTCACTTTAGCTCTCTCTAATTACTTCTCCATCTGTTGCTGAGACTATGGAACTTGTTCAGGTCCAGGTTCATCGGAAACAGTCTTTGTCCGGATGTCTGGCTTGTTCTTATTAAGACCAGAGGCCCGCTGCTACAAGCCAGACATGCTAAACTGGGTGCCATTTTGGCTCGAGTTATTGTTACCCCACCTGGAACCATTTTGGCTCCGGATTGCTGCAGTTTAGAGCAACAGAGTCCAACTCCGACACTCAAGAGTCCTGGTGGTTTTGGTTTCTACCACCTACCACATGTCAGGGATTGGCTGCCGAGAGCATGCACCTGTTTCCCAGGTAGAAATCGGTTCATTAAGCACCAGTGACAACGGAGACTCGGAGATGGCGCGCATTCTAAGAGGCTGCCGCTGCCATCTTGGCATCCCGTCTGTATGGTTAGCACCACTGCCATCTTGGATCCTGTTTCCACGCACCTGCGACTGTATACACACCACTCGACTCGCTGAAAGCGAAACGCTCCCGGCAGGGACTTCACCACCGACAGCAGCAGGGGTTTAACAATGGTTTCGTTTGATGCAGTGAATGAGATGCAGTAAAGGAGCCAGTCTGACGCTTTGCGACTGGTCCAGAGGATCTGGGTGTTGAGTGCGTTGGGTACACCGTATCATCTGTCACGAATGAAGAAAGACCTGTGTGGAGAGGCTGGGGATAGAGAAACAGACAGAAAGACAAACGGAGAAGGAAAGAGAGAGATAATTTGAAGGTGAAGAGAGTGGCGAGGCAACATAGCAACAGACAGAGACGGAACGAGGGAGAGTGGATAGCGATCCGAGGCGCAAGAGTGACAGCAAGCCATAGCATAAGCGAAAGGGAGAGATCACTTATCTTCTAAGTGGATCACCTGCCTGGATTGGAGAGAGAGAAGAGCGTTGTTGCCATGGCAGTGCTGGCTGCATGCTTCTGCGCCTGGTGTGTAATCATCGCTGATGCTCACACACTCCCCCTCCCCTCTCTTGCCCTGATCCCTCCCTCCCTCCTCCTCCTCCTCCTCCTCCTCCTCCTCCTCCTCTTCTCCCAGGCTCTTTAGTAACTGAGAGAGAGGGAGAGAGAGCGCCAGAGAGAGAGACTGGTCTCTTCAGCTGATACTTGATTACAATCAACAGATTCTCCTGCTCACTTCAACAGCCTCAGACACTACAATATATAAGACGCACTTGAGACGTGAGGGAGAGAACGTGTCCTCTCGAAGCAAGCGTGTGTTGACCTCTAAGTTCCCCATATTAACGTTGCCTAATTAATTTTACTTCACAGCAGGCCAACCTTGAAACAATTTTGCCTTTCCATACCTCATATCTTTAGGTTGCCCTTGAACACCGGCCACAGTTAACCAGCCTTCAGAACAGTGTTTACATAATGAAAAGTCTACTCATTTCATTAGCACCGGAGATGCGTCATTTACTTGCTGTCTACCGCTCGGCCTTGGGGACAGAATGGATAATGATGATGAGTTTCCATTAACCTGCTAAGTTGAAATTGAAAACCAGCAAATTTCAAAAAGACTCATATAATGCTAAAATGTTTTTACACTAAGATGAGGTGGGTTTTCAGACGATTTGACCAAACCATACTTCACAAAATTGAAATGGAAACACGTCTTTCGCATGTGTCCCTTGATATGACACTGCATTTTGAAAACGTGGTGCGTTTCTTGTGGTTGGATGAGTTTTTATGGTTGGTTCGAGATAACTAAATCACTGCTGTTTTGCAAGCAACAAAAAAATGCCAATATTTTTAAGGAGCTTGAGGCTGGGATGAGGTAGAGAGGATCGAACAAACCATGGCATGTTCATTATTGCATGCATCTCGTGCCCTCGTTGCCTTCGGTCATGCACTACCATGGCTGTTGAGGTGGATGTATTCAAAATTACCGTGCCAAAATTGATAAAATGCTTAATTAGAATGACTTTTGTGAGAGGAGAAAGCCCTGCTTTAATTGCGTAACATCGCTGGGTGACAACACAAAGAATTTAGTGCTTCTTTTTAGCGCAAAACCGCAATGGATACCCACATCATAACAGCGTATTGGCACTGTAACTACATCATCCACTGTCAAAAACCTCAAAAGTGAGTCTTTTTGAGATTATTTAAAAAGAATGATTTGGTCCATGGGAATGAATAGCTTCGACCAGCCCAAGAACAGCACCACCGTTTCAGAATGGAAACTGTCGCATGAAGTTAGCGTGAATGCTAGCTGGTTCAAGAACTTTTCTTTTTTTTTTCTTCCCCCCTCTTGAGCTCTTGCCGTGTGGTCATCACTCTACTCCTCCATTTTTATTTGCCGCACTTTGCCGCTAGTGCTTCAAGCCCCGGGTGACAGAAATCCAATTTCATCTCGTCTCCGGGAAAGAATCTCTCCGGCTGACGAGAGCAATTTGGTACGCCAGAGACGAGGCTGCCATTTCCTCATTCTTCCGCCGCGGCTCCTCCCGGAAAGTTCCGGTCAGGGGTCTGCGGAGTTGTGTCCGCAGGTGCAGTCGACTACTAGATACTATGCAAAAATGAGCAAATTATTACATACTCGTCCTCTGTTTACTTAGTGTTTAGGTGAGTGTGCTGGTTCACTTTTATGGTATTCATCATGGTATTCATAGGTTTGTAAATGTAAACGAACAATAATATAGATTTCATACTTCACTTTATTTTCTCTTGCATAATGTTTCATTTTGTTTGGTTGAAATTTCAACCAGATAGCATGACATCTGAAAACGTCTGTGGTGCTAGCATGGAATCTGATGACTTCTATGGTACTAGCATGACATATGGGCTCCTCTGTGGCACTAGCATGGCATCTGGGTACTTCTATGGCGATAGAATACTGAGGTAGCCTTGAGGAAATGTGTACCTCAGTATTCTATTGCCAGATTCCATGCTAGTGCCATAAAAGAACCAAAATGTCACATCTGTTTGCTCAAGGGTACCTCAGTGGTGCCATTGGCAGTCCTGGGATTTGAACCCATGGCCTTCCGATCATGGTGGAAGCTACCTAAAAACCCGCTGCCCCACCTGCTTCTACTAGCATGGCATCTTGGTTCTTGTAGTCTGCTGTCAATTACTGTGGCTTCAGTCATGCAGATACTTCTGGAGTACGGTGTTTGCAGACTACTAGCAGTAAAGCATGTGATTGTGGAAGCACTTTATGATTGGTTTTGTTGTAAAAGTTGGTGACGGGAGGTGTGTGGTCGTTGGTCAGTGCCTGTTGAAGGGAGAGGAGGACGTTTGATGGCACTGGGCCAGCGTGGGGCTGTGTCTGCAACGCTTCCTGTCATTGTCTTTTTTTTGAGAGAAGGGGATGCTAGTCTGGACATTAAGAGCTGGATCCTCAATGACTCTTCCAGACGCTACACAGAGTGCTTTGATTTGACTGTTTCATTCTGGAAATGAGTCGTGAGGTAGGACATCTCGCATGCAAGCTGAAGGAAACAGGAAAGGCATTAGTTCATCGCTGTTTTTCTTACTGAACTTCAAAACAAATTGTGCTAATCCATTAAAATCAACCCCAAAAGTATTTGCCTTGTGTGGAATTGGGGCTTTTCTGGTGCTACCCTGTCTTCTGTCACCAAATAAAATTATCACCATGTTGTCTTTATTGTAGCATTCTGAGTGAACATGCAATTCACAACTCATGGCTAAGGGGTTATTACTGATATTTTTCATCAGTGTAACAGTGTAAGGTGACTAAAGTCTGGGGTTTCTTATTTCTGGGCAAGGATATCATATCATACTCTAATAAAAGTCCTTGAGTCTTGATGTCCAACACTACCTTTGCCTAGTTGCTCTCTATAAGAGCGTCCGTCAAATGCGTAAATGTAGATGAAAAATGAATAATGTTTTTGTAATAAATCAAACAGCAGTGTTGGTAAAACAGGTAGAACAGTAGTTTTTCAGCATTAAAATTTCAGTTGTAGGCCTAGAGAAAGCATTAGGCCTCCTTCCTTTCTGTGTGACTGATCCAGTGTTCTCCAACAAACCTCAACAAACATTGGTTTGGTGGGCCTGTGACCAGAGTCTGAATCATAAGGTGCTTTCTAACGGCACTACAATTCTTAGCACACTACATCAGAGTATACCAAAAGAATTAACGTAAATGTTAGCCACGGCAAGTTGTTAAAAAGTGTAACTTGCCACCAATAGCTTTGCGGTGCCATTTAAGGTGGAAGAGAAATTTCCAAAAAAAATCCTGCCGAACACAAAGCTAACTCCAGCCTGGAGTTATGGAGTGTATGGAGCAGTATGGTGATGTGTCGTTTGTTTAACAGTGGAACCGCACAGTTCATGTGATCCAAAAGACGGTTTCAATAAATAAATAAATAAATACATGATTAGCCTCTGACAGTAGCCTTGCCTATTTATTAGCAATGAAAATGCTACTGATGCTAGCCTCTTTCTCTACAGATTTAATCCAAAATGTATCGATTCCAGGTCGGTACTGAACATGCTAACTGGCTATCATTTTAAGAGCTTTTTAGGCCTAAAATGTTTGATATTGAATTTCAAATTTCACCAGTTCTTGTCCTCTACCCTTTCTAAAATGTCACACCCAGATCTATGGCTAAGACTAGCTTTGGCCTCACTCAGGCAACTAATGTAGGAGTGTTCCTGTGACTGGTGAAGGCTGATGATGAGAAAGTGTCCATATTTATTCATTTATTCACCAGTTTTTACCACAGTTTACTAAGCAGTCCTCCCCAGTATAACACAATTGCAATTTGAGTCACAGCTGCTGGTTCATTTGACAGTTCTTAGAAAGCCAGTGTTAGAATGCTGGTGTCAGTGATGGAATGTTCAGTGTTCTGTGGCATTGTGACATCACGAGAATCGGAATGTTGATCGTCCAATGATTTTACCAGATTTGAAGTGCATCATCCAGCCTCTCTCAGATTATTCAAGTTATCATGCAAAAGCAGCATCGCCGCCGCATCATGCGTGGTCCTCGCCAGATCCTGCTACAACACACACTCGGCACACACACAGGCACACACACCCACACTGATTAGTCACAGCAGCATGGAAATGATACCGGCTGCTTTATGATTATTTATTTATCTATTTCCATAATTTAGCCGCTCTGCTGGAGGAGGCTGCTTTCCATTTGGCTGGTATTTTAGACGACTCCACTGCTTCCCTTCCGCTCTTTTATGCACAAAGCAATGCGCCGAATTCGATACGCTCTGGATCTTAGAAATTTGATTCTGAAAGGGCGAGAGCGAGAGAGTGAGGGAGGGAGAGAGAGAGAGAGACAGAGAATGATAGTGAGGGAGAGAGAAGGAGAGTGAGTGAGAGTGAGGGAGACAGAGAGAGAGTGAGGGATGGATAAGAGAAAGAGAGAGAGAGAGAGATGGAAATGGGCAGAGTGAAAAAAATGTAAATGCTCATCCTCAGATCTGATGATGTTTTTTTGTAGTCTGTGTCTGTTTGAGACAGAGAGGGAGACCGAGAGAGACAGAGAAAGTGGAGAGAGAGAAACGGAGGAGAAAGAGAGAAAGTGTGTGTGTGTGTAAAGGGAGAGAGAAACATAAGTGAGAGAGGGATAGGGAGAGTGGCGTCTGAGGACACTGTAGAGGTGACACAGAGCAAAAGATGCTGCCTATCTCTACTTCTTCCTCTTTCTACTCTGCATTCTCTCTCTCTCTCTCTTTCAGTCTCTCTCTCTTTCACTCTCTCTCTTTCACTCTCTCTTCTCCCCCCCTTTCTGCAGTGGCCAGTGTTCTGATGACAGAGGGGTAGGTGACTCATCAGGGAGCCGCTCACAACTACAGACAGAGAAAAACGAGGCATGGGGGAGGGGATGGAGCGAGACAGGGAGACAGATAGAAGGAGAGAGAAAGAGGAAGAGAGAGAGAGAGACGGAGGGAGAGAGGGTGATGAATTCAGATCAGTCTTGGTTGACTGCTGTGTTTATTGGTCTACCGAAGCTTCTGGAAAAACCCAATGCCGCCTCTGCTGTGAATGAAAGACCGGGTACACGTGTGTGTGTGTGTGTGTGTGTGTGTGTGTGTGTGTGTGTGTGTGTGTGTGTGTGTGTTTGTATGTTTACTGTTTACTGTCAGAAGTGCTTCTTGATCATCACTACCTTCCTGCTAATATACTGTCAACTTGCTTTAATGTCAGTTGTTTCCTAGGGGGTTTCACATCATCTGCACCTTTTCAAAAATGTAGATTATATTCATATGAGAATCCGAATCAGAAAACGTTATTGATCCCGGCGGTAGTTTCTTACGTTATTACTGCAGAGAGACACAAAGACAAGATAAATATAAGATATGAAGTATGAAATACACTATGCTATATAAATACTGTGGATATAAATACTGTGGATAAGTTGAGTGAATTACTAATAACACAAATGGTATTGCACATAATAATAATAATGAGGTAAATAATGATAATGTTTTAGCACCTGATAAGAAAATTGGACCATATTACACATATTATAGTGTAATAATATACATATTATAGTGTAATAATATACATATTATAGTGTAATAATAGATAGTCCAACTCCAAACCACTACAAGTTTGTAGTAAACTACTTAATCAGTAATTGTATTTATTTATATAAAATATTCATTTCCACTTCTCATACTGACCGCAGCATTTTGCGTAATTAGTATAGTGTATTTAGTATTAAGTATTTTCTTGAGAGTTTTATTTTGACTATTTTATATTGTCTTTCTGTTTCTGTGCGTCTGTGCAGTCGTAACATAAGCAGTTTCCTCTGGTATCAGTAAAGCTTTCTTGTTCTGATTTTATAAAACGTTCTTTATTATCTGTGACCAAGGCTTTTATCCACTTTACTCAATAATTCTCTAATGGTCACTTATTAAATATCACTCTATGATTTTATACCTTCTCTGTTTTTATACCCTCTCTGTCTTCTACTGTAAAAACATTGAATTGTAAGGAACATTGGAGTGCTTATATTGTTCCGTTCCTCATTAGCATTTTACCCAATATAAAGGGTGGCTGTGTACGTATAACAAATGAAAACAGAACAATGGACATATGTGGTTTTCTTCAGACAGTGACAATAAGTATGACAATCATTCTGGTAGTAGAAGAGTAGGCGGTTGATATGGCTTCTGTTATGCCCTTTAAATGAAATAATCGTCTGTTGCAGTGATGAAACTGTGAATGATGGGGGGGAGCAAAGTGAGAGGAAACCTCAGGAGACGGTTGATGGTTTGATTAGTTGATTAATCAAGTAATAGTCGATAGATTAACTGATTGTCGAAATAATCATCAGCAGCAGCCCTGCCAGGAACGCAATTACTCAGACCGTTTAAGGCCTAACTGTACTGGTGGAGTGTGAAAGAAGTATAGAGCAGAATTAGATTTTCTAATGCCTGCGGGTTTTATTTAGGCTACGTTGGAAAGTTCATACTTCATTATGTAGGAGCTGTCAAACCATTAGCCAGAGACAAAAGTGCTCTGAAGCAGCTTTACTGCATGCAGAATACCAAGATATACATACCTTTAAAACCAGTCTCCCATAGCAACAGGATTATTGTCTGCTGTGTGTGTGTGTGTGTGTGTGTGTGTGTGTGTGTGTGTGTGTGTGTGTGTGTGTGTGTGTGTGTGTGTGTGTGTGTCTGTGTGTGTTTGATGGCTGAACTATTATACTTAGGCATTTGTGAAGGCCACCCGCTCTTTAGAGCTGCCATTCACTCTGGGGTCCATTCAGCACACCAGCCGCGTTCTACCTGCAACACCTGTAATGTCTGATATGAAATCTGTGCAAAGATCTTATCATTTACAAACAAAAAATAAGATTTTTTAAATGTTTATAAATAAGATGCGCATGTAGTTGCAGTTTGTGAGAATTAGCCTTGAGGACATCCACTAATGTAAACATAATAAATCTACTAGTAAAAGCACTGCTGTCTATTTGCAAAATAAAAGGTGTTAATAATGTCTTAATACAGTGATCTATACAGTCCAGTGCAAGTGAAAATGATATTTAACTGTTTAGATGTGCTGAGTGGGTTTTTTTTCACATTATATTACTAGTATACTAAATGAAACTAATAAGAATAGATATAAATAACATTATATGGTAAATAGTGATTTTATGTTCAATGTGTTCCTTGTGGAAGTCCATTATTACTTGTAGCTTCCATCAGAAACCTGGTTTGACTCAGTCAGTCCATTAAATTGAATTTGGTGCAGTGGCTTGAGGCATCGAGGAGGAATTTGGAACCGAACCTGTGTTCTCCTCACCAGCTCACACAATATCAACTACTTTTTTTTAACTAACACAGCAGATCTTAACATTTTATGGCTTTCTTGTTTGTTTGCATTTATTCTAACTTTGCTAACCTTTATAACACGCAGAGAAAAATGGCTTTAAGGAGTTTGCATAGGTGCCCAAGACTTTGTGTAGAGTACTCTAGAAGAAGGAGGAGAAGACGGGAGTTTAAAAGAAAATGGTTAGCATTGCTTTTTCTAGGTGGGTTGGACAGCCCCCTCTCCGTCTATCACTGACACTGCAGCCCAGCTGCTACCCAGCAGTAACAGAACTGAAAGTTAGTGTCCTCCTCCAAGCATGTTGAGCTCTCCAGTGGTGTTGTCGGCCCCCAGTTCATAGATGTGGTTTCCCTTCATCCTCTCAGCTTGGGAACATTGTGTGATGGGGAGACCCAACAAGATTTAATAGAACATTTACTTGTAATCGTTAGTTTTTAGAACAATAATCCGTCCTACGTCAATGTATTCAATGACATTTTTTTTTTGAGTCAGGTTACTTTAAAATGTCCTTTTTTGGAAGAGTGTCTGACTATGTTGAGGAGAACACTGGGTAATGGATAAATGAATGAACAGTGCGAATTATGAATGATACAGAAAACTGAATTGCCTCATATTAAAACTTTATAGCCCACCTCTGTTTTCAGCCACCCCCCAAAAATGTCAGCGTCAGTGTCAAGCATTAACTGTAAGTTACTGTTGCAGTTTTCTCACATTTCCATGAAGGATGACAAATAAGAGCCTCATGAGAAACAGAGGGTTCTATGGCGTATCAGTTTTAAATTTGCATACAGAAAATTGAACATTTTCTGGAGTTTTTGACTCTGCGCTGAAACCATTAAACTCCTAGTCTTGGGTGTGTGGGTGTGTGTGCACACGTGTTTGTTGATGTGTGACTTATTAGTCTCGTACATCTGAGTGTGTCCCAATGGTTATTGGCACTGTGTGTGTGTGTGTGTGTGTGAGAGTGTGTTTGTGTGTGTGTGTGTGCGTGCGCGTGTGTGTGCAGTCTTTCATGCATGGCAGTAAATGCTTATGCTCAGCCTAGCACATCACACCAGCATCTGCGCAGCTGTGCTGGTGACTGCTCCATTGAGAGGCAAAACACAAACACATGCGCACACACACACACACACACACACTCGCACACACACACACACACACACACACACTCGCACATACACAGAGTATTATCAGGTACATTGATGCATTTTTAATCAAAGTAATATCATTTCAATGAAAATAGTTTGAATAGTTGAATAAACCCCACAAAATGATACAAATAGTGGGGCATTTGTCATTCTATACATTTGCGTATTGTGCACTGACTGCAGCCTTTGAATGCTCTCAGTTATGCACAGAATGATTTACCCTTTTATTAGCTCTTTCTCTTTTCTGAAACTTCTGCAACGTCAGACCTGTCAGTCAGAGGCGCAGTATTCATGCACTTTAATGCACATTTTATATATATATATATACACACACACACACACACATATAATATATGTATATAAATACATTCACACACGGTCTTTACTTTTATGTAAAGCTCTTTCATGCCCTTTAAACATGTTGAATGGCCAACACAAATGATCCAAAAGTACTCTGAATAATATCACATTCAAAATGTTTTTTCTTTCTACTATAATCTTAGCACCTCTGAGGTCTGAGAGGTTTTGTCATGACAACAGTGACGTATAACCAACAGTGCCTTGAAAAAAAAGTGAAAGAAAGTAATGAAAGGTCATAAAATGCCATCTCGGATTCTTCTGTCAACTCAAAACGAACTGATTCTTGATCTTAATATGTTGTGTGGGTGTGGGAGTTTGATACTAAACTGTAAGTGGGTTTCAGATGTGTATATAAACTTACCAATGTATGCAGTGCTGAGTTTGACTTCAATGACTGTGTGTGTGTGTGTGTGGGTGTGTGTGTGTTTCTCAGAGACAGTGATGCGTGGGCGGTGTGTGTTCTTGTTCTCTAGGCCAGTAGCACAGCAGTGCATTAGTGAAACATCAGAGGTAGCCTTGTGCACCATGGAGAAGGAGAGAGGGAGAGTTGTTTTTACTCTCATTGAGTTAACATGATTTTTGGGGGGAAAGCTGGAAAATTTAGTTTGGATAAACCTAAAATATTAACTATTAAAGGAATACTTTTCGGCCTGTAACTGCCACATCTGTAGTGTGTTACTGATGCAATGGTTTAAAGAAGAGAATGGGCAGGTGCCTTCTATTATAAACATGTTTTGAGTCAGTAAGTATTTTTTGGGGGAGGGGGTTGTTAATTTTAATGCTTACATTTCTAAATGATTGTTGAGGTGCTCTGACTGTGTCCTAGTAACAGTCAGTTGGAGCAGTTTTGCAGCCTGAGCCAACCGAGATGGGTCCTTTTTTTCGTTACATTTTAATTTGTTTAATTAATTCCAGCATTGAGAATTCCTCACTGTTCGTCATTAATATATATGATATGGGTGATTAAAGTTCATTTTATAATATGATAACGTAACGCCCCAAGTCTCCACTTAGTGGAATATACCCCCCCCTCCTCACACACACACACACACACACACACACACACACACTGCCTTTCTTTTTGCCCTCTTCTGCTCCTGTCTGCTTCTCACTCAGTATATCCTTCTCTGCTAACACACACACACACACACACCACGCCACCCACACATACTCCCCCTTCGCCATCTTAAATACACACATTTTCTCCACTTCTTACTCCCACACACACACACACCCTGCCCTGGCTAAATAAAGGAAGACAAAGCGTTTTTTGAGAGCGCCTCAGCACAGGACAGCGCTGCGATCAATAGCGTTTCCACTGTAGCTGAAAAGCTCTCAGTGCTTGCCCAGTATTGGAGTGTCAGCACCCACCGTCGACGAGCACTCTCGCCTTTCTTCGTCGCCTCTTCCCTTTTTCCTCCTCCCTTTGCTTGCCCCCCCTTGTATCACAGAGCCAAAAAGGTCCATCCTCAGTCCTCTGAAGTTGCCTTGGCTTTGACCTCGACTTCTATGATGACATTGTTGAAGCGGAGCCATTCAGGCGAATCTTCAGAAAGGTGCCAAATGAGTCTGACGAAGAATCAAATTTATAGAATTCTGCGGTCGATACAGCCAACGCTCATGTTATTCCAGGTTTGCTTAGCTGAAAGCTTAAATAATCCTACTTTCTGACAGTTTATGAACAAAAATGCACAAAATCACCTTAAAATAGATGCATCCGAGGTCTGAAACCCCAGAATGTGAGGACGCCAACCATGTTTGAGCGACTGCATTTGATGTAAACTTTATTTTAAGTGAAAGGCCGTTGTTTGGAGAGTTTTGGGACAACAGTGCGGCCTACGCTCAGATCTGAAACCCAAACCTCAGCAGCCCGTCCCATTACCAGACCTCGTCTCCTGAGCTAAGCAGGGGTTTCTAGTTTTTCTCCATGTGCAATAATCAGAGCTGTTAGGCTCAGCAGTTCATCATGTTAACACCGTACATCATTAATAGAAAGTGCTCTTATTTGGGATCGATCTGCGTCGGGCGTGTGCTGATCATGCTAATCTGAGCAAAGGCTGCTTCTTACACAGTAATCCCTCTAGATTAAAGGGATGGGGCCGTCAGATCTACTAACGCGGCTATCAGTGTCTGGAAGCTAGCGGAGCACGGAGGCCAGAAGTTAGCATATTCCTTTAAAGAGAAGCCAAACCAAAGGATAGAACAGAGTTAGCATCAAGGGTACACAAGCAACACTTGTACTCTTTGATTTCATTTAATGAACTCTAACGAACGGAGTTTTTTTTTTACTTGTATTTTATTCTGTACATTGTTTTTGCACTGGCCTACTGTTAAGGAAGAACAACAGAAATAACCAAGAAAGAGTAGCTTTAGGATGGAAACGTCTGAAATGTATTGATGACCGAAAACGTCGAATGATGAAGAACCTTTTGAAATATTTGTGTGTTTTTGTTCAGTCTGTGGAAAAACAAGCCTGTGGCGGCCTGAGGAACGAAAGAAGAACCTCGTGTCCTCAACCCTGCTACGAAAACCCAATCGATCTCCTGCGTCTGTATGAAGTTTTAACTGGTCATTAAAAAGTGGGTTAGCCGTAGAGCTGCTTAGCGATTATTTTCGCCCGTCTCCAGCTGCCGTTGTTTATTAGGAGCCCAGCCACTGCCTCTTTCTCTTTTTTTTTTCTTTTCCTTCCTTTCTTTCCGCAAGCAGCCATGTTTGGTTGGCGTCCCTGGTTCAAAGGTGCCATATTTGCATTGCATGAAGCTCCAGTGCCCCCCTCTTTCCCTCGTCCCAAAGGACACAAACCGGCCGCGTCCGACACTAGACACACACACACACACACACACACACACACACAACTCCGTGTCCCCCGGCCAATGGGACAACCCGGTGGGGAGCGTCGTCATGACAACCGTGGCAGCCCATCCCAGATGGGCTCAATGTTGCAGACACAAAAAGAGGGGATGAGGGGAAAGAAAGAAAAAGAAAGGAAGAGAGAATGAAGGCCTCTGGTTACTGGTGCGATTTAAGGCGCCGAGTACATTTTATTGGAACTTCAGAGTAAATTGTTTTGGACTGGACAGCATTAGCTACTATTAGCCGGTGGGGCCTAGAAAAAGAATGGCTTAGAAACAAGTTCAGACTTTCTAAAGGCACCAGAAGAGCCAGGGGAGCAGTAAGAGTGTATGGAAAGACAAATTCCATTTGCGTGCTCTTCATGTGCGTGCGTGAGAGTGTGTATGTGTGTTTAATTCTCAGAGACAGAAGAACAATGATCTTTTTGTGTGTCTCCAGAGGTGTATCGGTTGATTTCTCTTTTTTTGTGGCGTGGCACTATGTGGATTAATGTATAGAGACCTGGCTGATGCAATGCGTTGACATACACACGTGCATACACACGCACGCACACGCACACTCGCACACACACACAAAGTATAGAATAAAACAGTATCCAAACCCGCAGCCCTAAAATCAGCTTTGCTTGTCCTAAAACCACCTCTCTCTCTCTCTCTCCTCTGAATTTCTTTCTCTTTCTCTCTCTCTATTTCTCTGTCATCTGAGTTTCTCTCTCTCTCTCTGTCTCTCTCTCTCTCTTTCTCTCCCTCTCTCTCTCTGCCCCCCCCCCCCTCTGTCTTGCTCTCTCTCTGTCTCTCTCTCCCTCTCTCTCTGTCCATCTTAATTTCAGCAATGTGCTGCTTATTGTATGTGCTGAGAGGCTGGTTAGTATTCTGAGTCCGCCATCAACAAGGGAGAGAGCGTGAGAGAGAGAGACAGACAGACGGAGAGAGAGAGAGGGAGAAAGCAATATTATTCTCCATATCCATTCTCTTTCTTACATTCAAACGGAGTTGGGGTGGGGAGAAAAGAGGAGTGCTCGGTCTCTCCACCGCTGATTCTTATCCTGCTAAATGAGTTTGAGAAGGAGAGAGAAGAAAGAGAAAAACAAACCATTAGCTCTCTCTCTCTTTCTTTTTCTTTTTTCTTTACTTTTTCATGGCACCTTGATGGCGAAGAAAAAAAAAACGTGAGATAACAAGAGAGTCTATTATCACGCCATCCCCATTGATTTTATGTATGAGTCATTTAACTATGTTTGATATTAATTATGACAAATATGACATGTCCGTCACCGGCTGTTCCTCCGCATACTGATGAGGCTCATTTTTGCAGCCTAACTCGACCGGGTTATTGGACGCGATGATGACCGAGCCGAGCGGCGTGACGCCACACGCCAATCAAAAACCAAAACGTTTGCGTTTCCATGCGTGTGTGAGCGGGGATGATGATCAAAGCGGGGATGCAGCGATGTCATAAAGGAGCATTGTGATGTCACTCCATTGTTGCCAGCCAATCAATAGTCCCCAGAGTCCCAACAGTCGTTCTGCCTCTGACTCATTTTTACAGCCAAACACACAACATAGCAAGAATCACTGTGTTTATGTGTATGCTTGGCAAGTATGCACATGTTTGTGGACATCTCTGTGTGTGGCTGAGACTGTGTGTGTGTGTGTGTGTGTGCGCGCGCGCATGAATATAAATGCTCTACGAGCCAGGAGGAATCTGAAGGAAGGGACGTGAGAACCTGTCTGCTGCTGTTTCCATAGCAACCCAGCCAGAGCAGGGCCAGAAGTGTGTGTGTGTGTGTGTGTGTGCGCGCGCGCGCGTGTGTGTGTGTGTGTTGGGGGGTTGCTCACAGCTCCTGGAATATGGATGACTCCAACAGAGAGAGAGAAAGAGAGAGTGAGAAAGACGGACGGAGAAAGAGAGATTTTTCCTCGCGCCCTATAAGTGCTTAACTAAAACTGTTATATGATTGTATTAACTGTCAGAAATGTTTCATCTCAATCTGGACTCGGCAGCTATTGGCTCCACTCTGAGCCTGCTAATGAGATACTGTTACAGTCACACCAGGGCCATTTCTACGGAGCGTGTTTGGTACAGTGAGCTGAGAGCATACATTTTGAATGGCTCTGCGAATTACAGACATGGTGCTGTGCCCGAATACAGATGCTTACGCTGTGAGAGGCACAAAGAGGTTCAATTCAAATACACACCATTCTCTCCAAATATATTTACCACTTGCTTAATGGTATTAGTTCTTAGACGAGTTTTTGTCCATGCAGTGTGTCACTGGTTGTACATGTTTATCAGGAAATTACCAAGCCCAATCCAAGCTGGATTAGTTTTTCCTGAGCATGTATTATAAATTATGTGATTATTGATTGGGGGTGGTCTCAGAGCACCATTCTGCAATGTCCATAGTTTTACACTTCCGGACAGAATTATCTCCTGTAATCGTCTGATCCCTGAGCTTCCTCAGTAATGGTAATCCTTTCTGAATCCACCTCATGCTAATGTAATAACAAACCCTGCCGTGTTGTTATTGTTATTGAGCGCGGTGCCTGTTGTAGATCCAGGCTATCTGAAGTTATTTTAGGGAGTGAACCCTTTACCCCATTTGAGTCAGACAGTAAAAATCACTCTTTTCTGGTGTGCAGTCAAATACAGAAATAAATATGAATAACCCAATACAAAACTTGTAGCATTAACAGCGAGTCGGTGCACCCCAACTGCTCGGACCCCTCAGTGTTTTTTGTCCTCGGTAGCCCACCACACCTAAATCTTTGCCCACACAGCAAAAAGTCGGGACGAAATGAAATCGAGGTCCACTCACGACTTAATTTCCAATGGGTGCGTCCAATTTTGTGGGAAAAAAATGTCACTCTAGGCCTTCTGGTAGTCCTAGACATATGACTACACACTGACTGAGTAAGAGTGACGTCTTGATCAATGCGTGTCAGTTTGTTGTTAGAAATGCAAAACAGCAGCAGCCCTATGCCAGGGCTCTGAGTCACTATAAAACTGCTACAAGGTATGTTAATACGTCTTTTACAAGGTGCGTGACGGTCGAAAATGGTTCATTGTGAGTCACAGTTAACTAACATGCTGGATACGTCCTATGATGGCGCTGGCAGAAACAATCATAGATTTGTTTTATTCTTTTTTCTTAGTGTTTGACCAAGCTTTGACATTTCTAGGTGGCACACATTGAGCCCTTTGCTTCAATAGTCATGCTCCAGCCCTGATATGGAGTGAATAACATGGATAGAATAGGATTCAGCTACAGGGGATGGTGACTGAAACATGTTGCTGGTACAGAGGTGGTGGGAGGTGGCACAGATAATACACACACAGCATGCATGGTACAAGAGTGTGGGTGAGCATTCATTTGTGTGTGTGTGTGTGTATGTGTGTGTGTGTGTGTGTGTGTGTGTGTGTGTGTGTGTGTGTGTGTGTGTGTGTGT
>JBBPCY010000082.1:21443489-21445378 GCA_037974405.1 Brachyalestes nurse | reverse complement strand
TGTGTTTTAGTGGTTTTTCATTGTTTTACTGTGGCTGTATTTTGCCATGTTTGCTGTGTGTGTGTGTGTGTGTGTGTGTGTGTGTGTGTGTGCGCTCCGTAGCTAGGCCAGTTCTCGGGAACAGCTCCCCTTCTCTGATGACAGCTTTGGGGCTATGAGGTGATATGGAAAAGTACCAGCCACTTATCTCTGCTGATCCAGGACCAGCTTTCCTCACCACAGTACCAATCCTCAGGCATTACAGAGATGGCAAAAAACTGGTCTCAGATCAGACACTGTTGATGCCTAAAAGCAAAACACCAACTAGACATTTCTCCTGCAAACAGCACCATTCTAATGCTTGCAGTTGTCTTAAGAACGTCCAGAATGGACAAAAGCCCAACAAATCAAAGTGAGAACAACAGTCAAACAAGCCAAATGAACTAATGTGACTGGAGGGAAGAGCGAACAGTAGGAAAAGGGTAAGGGAACTCTAGAACACTGTAAATGTGGTGGTGGGGTTGGGGTGGGGGGTTTAAGAGGACTGATCTAGGATCAGTTTTCATTGTTTACAGAAGATAGTTGAGTGAATAGTCAAGTCTGATCCTAGATCAGTCCTCTTACTTATGTGTATATGGAGAACACCCTAGAACACCATGAATGATGGAGGACGTTCTAAAACGCTGTCAGTATGGAGAGAACATTCCAGACCAGTGTGAACTGAGGCAAGGACATTCTAGAATGTGTCAAAATGGGAAGAACATTTTAGAACAGCATGAATTGAGGAGGACATTCTAAAAGAGAGAACATTCAAGAACAGCGTATACGGTGGAGAACATTATTTGAAAAGTATGAATGGAGAAACTTCTGGACTGGGCCTCAAATTAAGAGGACTGATCTAGGATCAGTTTTCAGTGTATGCAGAACACTGTTGAGTGAAAGGTGAAGTCTGATCTTAGGTCAGCCCTCTTAGTTTGAGGCCTAGAACAGTGTGAATGTAGGGAGACAATTAAAGAACATTACAGTAGAAAACATTACAGAACAGTGTGAACTGAAGCAAGGACATTTTGGAACAGTGTAAGTGTTGGACGTTCTAGAAAAGCGTCAACATGGTAAGAACATCTTAGAACAGCATGGTTGGAGGAGGACACTCTTACTATGGAGAGAACATTCAAGGAAAAAAATATTTGAAAAAGTGTGAATGGAGAAAGACTGGACCTCAAACTAAGAGGACCGATCTTGGATCAGTTTTCAGTGTATGCAGAACACAGTTTAGTGAATGCCGATTTCTGATCCTAGATAAGTCAGTAGGATAATATGCAGACAGTGGCCCAGGGTAGCGATGGTGAAGGTGGCATATATAAAGATATATAGGTCTAGGGGTTGGGCCTCAGGCAAGGTTGAGCCAAGGTAGTGTTTTCAGAGAGATGTGTGTGTGTGTGTGTGTGAGTGCAGTTTGGGGATTTGCAGGGGATTGAATGTGTGAGCACCTGATGGTGTCTGTGCGATGGGGGAGCGTTCAATAGATATCAGACTTGGGTAATAAACAAGGCAATAATGGGAGAGACCATAGGAACTGTGTGTGTGTGTTTGTGTGAGAGTGTGAGAGAGAGCGAGAGCATTTGTGTCTGTGAGCATGTGTGTGCCCTTCCCCCACTTGTCCCTACTCTATTCGTGTTTGTGTGTATGTGTGTGTGAGGGATATTTTTAGCGTGTGCTCTTGGTGTGTGAGGGTGTGCTGCTGGAACAGAATGCTGGTGTATTTCGGGAACGAGCACCACAGCTAGCCACTTAACTAGCTGGGACACACACACACACAAGCACACACACAGCTTTCCTGAAAAGTCTTGTAATATTAACGGTGAACCCAATAAAACCTTAGTTTGGAGCCTCTCTCTTCTGTCTCTGTG
>JBBPCY010000082.1:21428489-21438489 GCA_037974405.1 Brachyalestes nurse | reverse complement strand
ACGCTACTAAATGTAATTGAGACTCGTGTGATATCTTCTCCGCTACGAGGCTCCAAATTAGATTCCCCCACTCAAGTCATCCAGTCTTGTGACGATAAAAAAGAAATTCACTCTAGTAGCTTATTGGCTCAAGGCAGGCTGATTTCTGTTATTTATATACTAATATTACGTACAGTGTCCTCTCTCTCTCTCTCTCTCTCTCTCTCTCTCTCTCGCTCTCTCTCAGTCTGTATCTGTGGATGGTAATAGCAATAGAACTAGGCGCTACACAGCATGTGACTTGGTTACAGCAATATAATTAGCGTTGTGGGACAATTTGGTTAAAAATGTACAGGGAACATGATGTGTACTCATGACTGGACACTTGCTGTGTACATGAACAGCCACAACATTTAAAACCACCGACATGTGAAGTGAATAGTTCTGATTATCTTGTTACAGTAGTGCCATTCTAAGAGTGGGTGTTAGACAGCAAGTAAAGTGTTAGTTCTTGAGGTTGCTGTGTTTGACGCAGAAAAAATGGGCAAGTGTGAAAATATAAGTTACTTTCACAAGGCCGAATTGGGATGGATTTATAGTCAGGGTGTCTAGAAACCGTAGGGTTCTGTATAAATATGCTCAAACTTTCATGCTGACATGAAAGTCTCATTTTGAGATCATGCTAATTGATCATTACTGTTGTTAGCCTTGTTTTGTCAATATGTACTTTGTACGTCTTTGTAAAAGCAACTTTGTAGTATAGCAATGATAATTAAAGAACCGATTACTGAGTTTTCTCAGCTGCGTACCTGAAATGAAGTTGATTGGACATTTCAAAACTTTGCCTTTGTAGTTTTGCACTGGAGCCTTGGGGCTAATGTTGGGAACAAGTCAGCAAATCCACCACCCCATCAATTAGCATTGTGCAAACTCTTGCCACAGTCTGTGCTAATTTGCTCATGTGGTTTCTGCCACTGTATGATGGTTCTAGTTTCAGGTTAAATCTTGCTATGGCACACTGAAGAAATATGTGCTTCCCAGGGCTCTACCTTCCAAGCATACTCCTTTCACAGTGCACCGTGTTCACAAATAGACTCCTACAGTTGTTTCGTGTATTTGAAGCCTTGGAAAGGCTCGCCACCATGCTGCTCATTTCCTCTCTCAGCTCTGTTCAACCTCCTTGCCTGGTTTTTCAACCCACTGGGATGTCATTTCTGCCTGCTTGTTGGTGCTGGCTAGCAACTTCTTCCCAGCTGGTCCTTCAAAACCTAGCACCCCCAAGGCTCTCCAGAGTGATTTCCCTGGGAAACCCCTTCAGAGCTCTCAAAGATGAGGGAGATATTTCATGTGCCACTAAGAACCTAAGAAACCTTTATCCTTCATCACGTAATGGACTACTTAACGGTCTAATTTCCATTGAAGCGTACCGTCACGAAAGAATGTCTTGTAATGTTCAGCAAAGAACATTCCAACACGTTCTAACTGCCGACGTTACACTGCAAGTTAACTGAGATTAAAGATTACAACCGAAACACCATCATCTTTACATTTAGACTTTTATATTTAAACATCTTACAGTAGATCTGTAACTTAATACTAAACTGAAGCTGCGTCTGAACAGGTGACGCACCAACTGTCGGACAGAGCAAGCACCGTGCAGGACACTCAAAAGCACAACACACACAATGAAAAAAGTGTAGACTTGCTGTTTGACGCTGTGAAACAAATCTTTACGTTTTGTGCATCTATTGATCATGCCTCAACATAATACCGGCAAATTACACTAGCCTTGTTTTTGTTACTGGCCTTTATAAACCGTATTTACGGAGCTTTATCGTCCCCCCCATATTCATTCATAACTGCTATGGCACTGTAACCATAGCAACCAGAGCTTGTGCTGTTATACAACAAACATAATCGTCTTGTCAATTGAGTCTGACGCTGGCATCGAGGCCAACATCGTCTCACTGACGAGCAGATATTTAGCTGCTCCGCAGTCCGGCGCTGTTACTGGAACAAATACAAAAACAATTCACTATTCATAATGGATTATAATGGTTTGTGGAACTTTAGTGTGGGACGCCCCTGCACAAGCCCAAAAAACTTCAGCAACGTGTAGAACTGTTTAAAAACTCCCTGACCAAAGTCTTCAGTTGTCGTTGCACTACAGAGTAAGGTATGTTCTGTTCCTTTATTAGGATTTGGAAGAAAGTTGAATAGCTCTTTGCTAGTTCATACTGAGGATGCTGTAGGTGCTTCTTTCTAGAATGTTTTGTTTAATCTACTAGATAATGAGTTGCACCTGAGGTTGATACATGAGGCTGGAACACTTCCCAGGTTCTACATGGTGTGCACTGAATAAAGGGAGACAGTGGAGCATGAGGGACAAGAACATAAAAAAGTAGATAGATTGTTCCTGACCCCTTCCCGAGAGGTTCAGTCCTGGCCTTTTTAGCCGCAGTTCTAAAATATGGCTCCAAGGGTAGTTTGGTACATTAAGTCGAAAACTTAAGTCAACCACTCAAGACTTGCCTGAAGTCAGAAACTCAGACAACTTTTATGAAAAGTTGTTTCTGTGCAAAAACTGTTACACAAACAAATATGGGAATGGAATACAAATGAATGTTTTAAATGAAATGATGAAGTGTGTTTAATATGACATGAACTAATCTAAAAAAGCTCAAATTTGATTTTAGATATTAAGCAAGTCTTGCTTATTGAGTAAGATTACTTACTTAAGTGTGTGATTCTGGCATGCAGTTTGGTTTGAATTGGTCAACATAAGCCACCATTATTTATTCACAACTTCAGCCTCACAGCGCCAGTACAAAACAAAAACAAACAAACTGGAGACACAAAGAAGGTCTTGGCTGATCGATTACATGTGGAGTGAGAGGAAAACTATTTAAAATGATTTTTTTTTCAAGGTTTTTTCACTTATTAGCAGAAATTGACACAAAGTTTACTGCACCCACAGCTGTTTTTTGTGTCTTGATTTATGACTGTAGTACGCAAAGCTCAAATATGGTATATTTACTACTCTTACACTCCTTACTTTAAAGAATGTTTGTAAATGATATATGTAAGTGTGAAGAACATTTTTATAATGTTAAGGTTCTACAGCAGTTGAAGAGTTTCCAAAGAAGAGTTTAGGACCCTTTCCTTTTAAGAGTGTATCAAGGAATCCCAAGTTAAAATCAGTTCTAAATTTACATTTACAGAATTTAGCAGACGTTTTGATCCAAAGCGACATCTATTGCTACAGCGACATCTAACTACAGGGGACAGCCTCCCTGGAGGATTCAAACCCATGACCTCTTGGTCCAGAGGCAAGTATCCTACCCAACAGACCACCACCACCCCTGCATGAAAGAACTACCTGGAGAAAAAAAGATTTTCAGTAGAGATCCTCAGTTTTTCACTCCAGTGGCTGGACTTGATCTGTGACTGGAAAACTGGCCCTTTGTGTTTCTGGCGCTAAAAGATAGATAACAGAAGGGACACCTGCATCTTTAATGTGGTATGAGGGTAGTATGCAGGTGGACTTCATGCCAAGGATCCACCAGCATAGCCTGACAACATCCCAGCTTAGTGCGTGACATCTGCAAACCCCCCTATCAACAAAGCCAGGGTGGTCTGGTCCTAACCAACTGCTGAAGGACTAGGACAACCATCCCTGTGGCAGGGGGAGGCTGCAAGATAACATCTCATGACTTGGGAACAGGGCTCGGTGGTTGCTGAAAGACCACTGAGGAGGTGCTGGAATGCTACATGATGTTCGGGATGTCTGCACGAATGCTTATAAAACTTCTTTCTGGAATATGTTCCATCATGGCAAAGAAATTTGAGAGACACGTATTTGATTTACATTTTGTAAAAACAGTACAGCACAGAAGCATCTGTGAGTTTTTTTATTTCTTTTTTTTGGGGGGGGGGTTAATAAAAAGTGTTAGCTTAACCATTTCCAGACCTCTCCTCTAGTAAGTATTCTAGTCCAGTGGCTCAGTATCTACTTCAGCAAAACAATCCTTCGTTATATTAAAAGAGGTGTGATGCTGATTGAATACTGTTACATTTTACTATATTTGTCATTTTGTACTTATTCTGAAGATATACGCTGTGTTTACCTGTAAAAATGAATTGCCCTCACTTTTAAATCAGATGGTATGTGAAGTAGTATGTGCCATTCACCTTCACATCACATTTACATAAGCCCACTTATTAGGTCCACAGCAGTTGAATTGCGTCCATTCACGTTGTTTTCCAAACTGCACAATACAAGTAAACCAATAAGAGCACAGTAACAAAACAAGCTTCTTCAATTGTAAGGGAAAAGAGCGATTAAGCAATAGTAGTGTAAAAATGAATTATAATCGGTTTTGGTACAGATGCCCAACACTGATATAATAGGTGGGGAAAAAAAGAATAAAATGTGGGATAATGGCCCTTAAAACGATTTGTCAGCCTACGACTTTTGCACAGTACTTTGTTTGTAGTCCTGGAATAGTATATGTACATTTCGTTTTAGCATTATTAGCATTTGTGGATGTCCTTGCGCTATGCAGGTTTTGCAAAGTGCAGTACTGAAGGAATAATTTGGTAATTGAAGCTAATGCCCCACCAGTTAGAACACAGCCAAGTACATTAGTAAATCATCCCCCTCATGCTTTAAACCGCATTGATTTCAACCTCATGTGGTTTCTGACACAGTCTGACATGCCTGTCTATACAAATGAGTAAAAAATTGTGGTGTAGGTCAAACTGGTTCTATATCGAAACCTGAATTTTGTCTGTACTTTTGTCTGTTCGGAGTTGGGGGAGAGTTTTGTTCCTAACAGTATATTGCTTTAAATATGTAGGGCCTCTGTAATGCACAAGACTCTTCGAAAAATAACGTACTGAGTATTTATTGAACTGTGCGTGTACTGGAGGAAGAGAGAAATGTTTTCTATTACAATGATGGAGCATCCAGCAGAGAGGAGAGAAAGCGAGGGAGAAGCAGAGAGAGAGAGAGAGAGAGAGAGAAGATGGAGGGGAACAACTGAGCCATGCATGCTGCCAAAATTGTAGAAAATTAATTAAGAGGAAGAGTGCGGTCCCAGCAGAGGGAGTTTGTTTTGCTGTGACGTTTGTGCCGAGTCCGAAAGATCTTGTGTCCTGTTGGGGCGGATATATCTGCGGCCAAATTACCGCCAGCCAGTCCCCCCCACCCTCCGCCGCCGCGATGGCCAAGAGCAGAAACGCTGTTTAAAACCATTCTGTGATTGCAAGAGGTACAGAAATAAAGCGGTGAGCTAAAAAAAAAAAAACCCTGAACAGATGCACGGTACAGATTAATATTTAATATGTTCAATTGCCAGCCAACCGCTATTCACACACTCAGGTTAAGTGAATGTATGATTTAAATTTGTAAACAGCAATTACACTGCGATTCATATTGATTCCGTTTGTTTATTTATTTTGAATCTGTTACCTTCACGTGTTGAATAAATGATGGGGCCTGTTTATATCGATTGTTATTATAGACGGCTTGCTGATGACAAGCTAATTGATGTCTTTTCAATTCATCAGTGCATTTCATTCAGATAACGGACTGGTAATTGATATCTGACCCCGGTACCGAGACAGGGAGAGTGGCTGAGCACTTAAAAGAGAAAAGGAGAGAAGAGAGGGAGGGAAAAGGAGAGAGACGCTATAGGAGGGGGGTGGGGGTAAGATTACATAAAATTGGTTACATCGTTTATATATTTATATCTACTTTTGTTGTAATTTAAGTTCTTATTGAGAGAGAAGTATGCATATACATCGTTATTGTGAGTTCACATAGGCAGCGTCCCGCTGTAGTTTCTTCTATACTCGTTATTCTGTAAACAAGTTGTAGAAGAAAGGAAAGAAAACAGAAAAAAACACACAGATACCTGGGAGATCAGTTATTTTTATTTCAAATAAAACACATTGACATTGTTCCTGTGGTAACAAAGTATCTTGTCCTAAAGCACAAAGGTTCAATAGAGTCTGCAAACTCAATCCACTTAGCTCAGTACTTACAGGATCTCTCTTTCTGTAATCTTAGGGAGGGAGTAACATCCTCTCTAACCAAAATGTCATATGTCACATTCAAGAAATCTTTTAATGTTGGTGATACAGGTGGCAACCACTTTCTTGTTTCACATTCTCGCAGTCCAGAATTTTTTTTATATCTAGTTTTATATCTATTACAATGTATTACTTTTAGTTCATTAACCTATTTTTTCATCTTGTGAATGCAGGTTAAACCTGAGCCTGAAAATCATGTGAAAATCAGTTTTTAGTTTATCATCAATATCCAGTGTGAGCAACAGTGGCTGCAAAGTTCTGAACTTCCTAACTGTGAGGGCTTTGGATTTATTCACAAGGTAGAACGTTCCCACGTGTATTTACATGTGTGATACTTTTATTCTTAAAATAAACCTGTTTTGTCTTTAATAATCAGAATCAGAATCAAACCTTATTGAACCTGGAGGAAGCTGCTTATACTACGACTGCACAGACACAGAGACGTAAAGACAAGAATAGTATAAAATATAGTAACATGTCAAAATAAAACTCTATGACTCTGTATTAAATACACTATGCTATATGCACAAAATGCTGTGGTCAGTGAGAGAGATGTAAATACTTTAGAAAAATAAATAAAATGACTGCTGAAGTAGTTTACGACTTAAATGCGTTAAGTCATTCCACACCAACAAAGAAAACAGACCCATTTATTTTGTATTAAATGCATTTTAAAAAGTGAGGGCTCTCGATATGTAGCACAGTTTACAATATTCAGTATATTGACTCATTATGATGGGACTGGGTTTAATCTGTGTTTTTGGTGGGAGAAGCAGAACCCTAAAAATCAGAAAAAATAGTCACTGATCTTCAGACATACTTATCCATTAGTGCACCAGCGGCTTCTGACCCCCAGGCCTTATGCCTCATTTGCTGCAAGCTTTAGGACTGAAGTGCTGACCAGCAGGAGTGAGGATAAAGTAGCTGGATGTGAATCGAGCCGCATCTCTTCTCACTTGCACGACCCGAATGTCGCCGCTTGCTGGGGTGTGAAACATGGAAAACACGAAACTTGTGTCCTGAAGTGGCCCAAAGCACTCTAGGCCCGCTGCTGCCTTTTTAGTTTTTACAGATCTTTCACTTCCCTGACCCAGATCCTTGCACTAACCAATGGAGAGCCCAATAAAAGCCTGCTCCTGGTTAGCGTACATGGCCTGACCCGTGACCCGAGTCCTGTAATACTGAGCATCTGCCGACACTGAAGGTGCATTCCTTTCGCCTTCGTACTTCCCTGCTAAGTGGACTACGCAGGGAATTCAGACACTTTGAGGGAGA
Source organism: Brachyalestes nurse (assembly GCA_037974405.1). Classification (NCBI taxonomy): domain Eukaryota; kingdom Metazoa; phylum Chordata; class Actinopteri; order Characiformes; family Alestidae; genus Brachyalestes; species Brachyalestes nurse. The sequence continues at coordinate 21,431,139 of JBBPCY010000082.1, read as the reverse complement.
TTCCAAACCATAGGGAGTGAAGATGTTCCACTGGAAGGGAACTTTAAACTGTGTAGTGGGAGTGAACAGCAGTTTATCAAAGGGAAGGTTGCTGGAAAGTTTATCCATTGATCATTGCCAACCTCTTGAAGAGTGTGAGGTGTTTCGTGTTTGATGATGCAGACAATCTGAACAAAGATACACAAAATGGAAAAAAAATATTGGGATACACCTGTTTTTTTTCAGGGTTTTCAGGCTTACTTCCAGCGAAGGACAATCTTAATGCTTCAGCAGACCAAGACATTTTGGACAACGCCATGTTTCCAACTTTTTGGACACAGTTTGGGGAAGAGTGTGTCCCAGAACACAAAGCAGCTCCATAAAGACACGGCTGGAGGAGTTCAGAGTGGAAGAACTTGACTGACCCGTACAGAGCTCTGACCTCAACCCCATCCAGCACCTTTGGGATGAACTGAAACAGATATTGTGAGCCAGTGCCTGAACTCATAAATGCTCTACAGAATGAATGGGCACAAATTCCCACAGAAACTCCAAAATCTTGTGGAAAGACTTCCAAGAAGAATGGAAGTTGTTCTAGCTGCAGAGGGGGCAACCCCATGTTAAAGTCTATGTGTTTGAATGCAATGTAATTAAAGTCCATGTTGGTGTAATGGTCAGGTGTCCTAATATTTTTATTCATATAGCGTTTCTTCATTGACTGATTGAAGATCTTGTAACAAGTCAACTCTGCATTCTCAGTAAATGTCTGAGTCTCCTTAGGTACACATGTGTATTTTGAGAAAAGTAGAAATGATTTATGGAGTGATGTTACATTTTTGTAATATAAATGAGTCAGGACAAACTTTATCACCCTCTAGAGGGCACATTCTATCAGTATATTCATTCAAACCGGGTGCTGTACTTGAACTGTACTTTAATTTCATTTTTCAATGAAAAGTTTAGATATAAAGTCATTCAAAGTGGTTCTATGCTCCATTCTAGATTAAATAAGGGTGGACAGGTACGTGTAGGGATTTGTACAGAAAAATATTTCAAAAGTAAGTATTTTGCCATCATTTCACCATTGCCATTATCAACATTTCATATGAAAAATTCAGAAGACGTGTAATGGTTCTCTGGTGGAAGAGAATGGCAAATAAAATCGCTATATTCGTGTGGTAGACATTGTGTGTTCCCATCACCACCGTTGTAAAGAAATCCTATGTTACCCTACAGTGAATCACATCAGATTACTTGGAATGACTTTGCTTATTCAAGCCTGTACCTGATTCTGACTGAAATATCTGGTATTTGGGTAAAGTTCTTGTAACAGAAGCCAGCTGAGTGTGATGTAATATTACTCACTGGGCTCTTGTGGAAGTATGGAGTGCTGGGCCTTTCATTTGCGTGACCACGACAGGCCTCCCAGCGAAAATTCGCTCTTGTGACCGGGCCAGTAAAGCCCTGGGCATGACGTCATTATTTGTCATGTGGACCACCACCAACCCCTCCATCCACCCCGCCAAAAATATGAAACACCACACGCTTTGGTTGCACAGCTTGCCTCGAAGCCCTCTGGCTTCCATGAAAAGACGTTTACATAATCTGATTTTAGTAGCTATTATTGCTTAGCTGGCCAGCTGGTGGCCTGGTGTTTGGGGAGTTGCCCCTGTGATAAGAAGGGTTTGAATCCTAGGACTGCTAGTAGCACCACTTAGGCACCCTTGTACAAGATACCATCCCACACTCTCTGGGTGCCATGTTGCTGTCTGCCCACTGCTTCACTTGGGGAAGGTGGTGTGTTCATGCGACTTGGGGCAGCTCCCCAAATCCCAAGACTAAGCAAGGTTGTGGGTTTGAATGCCAGGAATGCTAGTGGCACTACTGAGGTACCTTTGAGTAACATCCCATCTCTGCACACTGCTCTTTGGACGCTGCGTTGCTGGCTGCTCACGGCTTCTTTTGGTGAGTTGAGTGAAATACAGAGAAAGAATTTCACAATATGGTGTTTTCACGCGTGGGTATAAGGGACCATTTTACTTTATGGGCCCCCACCCCTCTCACGCACCCTGCCCAGTACCTGTTGCTTCAGTCATCAATCAGGCTTGGAGAGATCCTGGATCGTAGTTATGCAAATGACTTTTGGGCCGTTTTACTAAGAAAACTAACTCCGTTAGATGAAGGCATTTCGTGACGCCTCTTGGCCACAGCAGGTGAGAACCTGTCCCCTGGTGCAACAGCTGTAGCCCAGCGGTGAGAGAAACCCTATACTCCTTAGTCGGCTTTACTGAGTGGGGCTCTAATTACACGCCCATCAATTATTGACCCATTCAACGAAGCACAACGAAGGTATCTACTAAAAAACGAATTTAGCCAAAAGCAGAACAAAACAGCGATGTAAACTAACAATATAACGCACCGACGCCATTTTTTTAGTAAAGCGATAACCACGAGCAGACGCGGGAGTACGGGTCAGTGAGATAGAGAACACAAAGACGATAAAATAACCCAAAACAATATGCAAATTAGGTGACGCAACGAGCCAATGGGAAAGACGCTGCATCAACCGAACAAACACCTGTCAAGAAAATATCACAACTTGCTGTGTGTGTGTTTCTAAGCGTACACACGCAGCAAGAGAGAGACTTACACACACACACACACACACACA